>JAMRYI010000795.1:0-71163 GCA_029231635.1 Ditylenchus weischeri | reverse complement strand
TAAAGACAACCCACGTTCACTACCTTTCGCCTCCTGATACTGCAACAATTGTTTCATAAAACAACAAATTTTTGCTTGACAAATTTTTGCTTGTAAGTGTTTGGATGGTTAAAAATAAAAAAAGCATATATAATGTAACAAAAACGAAAAAAAACTTTAAAAAATATATAAAAATTTCAAAAAACAGAATGCCACAAGCTACCGTATTTACTCTAATTATACCCCATGGGGGATAATCTTTCAACCTCCCGAAAATCGAAAATTTTTAAATTCGATCTCGAGATTTTCGGGTGCTCAACCAAGATCCAAAAAATTGAATTGGTAGAGCTCGTGGGAGTTAAGAAAACGCAAAAAAACAGCTTTGCAAAATATTGACTGTGCTCCTAGATATATACCTTCAAAGTTGGGGGCGGGGGATAATTGAGACTGGGGTATAATTAGAGTAAATACGGTATTTCCAATTTTTACCATTTGACACGCCGTGCAGTGAACTGTGGTGTCGGATAGGGTGATAATTAGTTCTTGTTAATAATTAGTTTTTATTTTTTCTGAAAAAATTAGTTAATACGCTCAAAATTTTAGGTAGTGGCTCCTTTTCGGCCACAAAAGAGTTATTCACACTAGTCCTAGTCAACAATTTTAAAGTTAATCAAGGAAAGCCAGAAAGAATTAAAAACGTCGATGTTTTTACAAGACATAAAATTAACGATTCAAGAAAAAAATTTTAAAACGCATTTTTAAATAAAAAAAATTGCTGGTTTGAAAACATTTTACAAACAAATTAATATTTTCATACCTCTTATAACTATAAGAGGTATAACAGAGGTATAAGAACTTCTTATTAAGAAGAGTTACAACAGGAAATTATGAGTAATTTTTTCCCAAAAAGATAAAAGAAGCTTTTCTAAACGATTTGCGATCTAAAATAGAGATGATGGCTTGACCTTTTCGGGACGGGACGGGTCAGAATTCAAATTTAAAAATTTCGGGACGGGACGCGGGACGGACAGGTGCCAAAAATTTCCGGGCGGGATTCCGGGACGGACGATTCTCTAAAATTAACGGGACGGGACGGAATTGTCCCGTCCCGTCATCATCTCTAATCTAAAATATGTAATAATCTGTCTTAGCTTTCTCTAAAGCTCTTTTTCCCATGTTTTCAGTCAATGTTTACACTCCTGTTAACTTATTTTCGCTTGTTCAGGTATTATCGTGGACTCGAGAGATACGCAAGCTATAGTTGGGCCAGGATCGTGAGTCAAAAATGCCTACCAGTCAGAGATGTGGTCACAGGTACTTTTAATTCCTTTCATTACTTTAGTCTAGCATTGTTACTATGTTGGCTATACCATTTATTTGTGATTTTCAAGTATCTTAATTAGGTATTCATGTGTTTGTTTTGGACGAAGCTTTTTTGCAGCTAATCGACTATTATTTGCATCTAAAGGACTTTTGCTGCAGTTAAAAGACTTTTTTGCATCTGATAAAAACATTTGCATTTTTAGGTGCAAATAAAATCCATTTAGATGCAGATAAAAGTCAATGAGCTGCCAACAAGTCTTTGAACTGCAAATAGATGCAAAATAAAGTATTTTAGATGCGAAAAAATTAGATGCAAAAAAAGTTCTTTAGATGCAAAAAAGTCCTTTAGCTGCAGAAAAAAGCTTTAATCATATTGATTCTTGTTATCTACAAGCTGTAGACTACAGTCTACTCTCGGTTATCCGCTGCTCCAGGAAACAGACTTAGGTTGCGGATAACAGAGGGTAGCATTTTAATGGGGTAACAAATAACAGGACCATACTTAGTATGAATATTCGCTCACTGAATTATTGAGTTGTTTTCAGGTTGGTGGAGAAAAACAGGTTTTGGAAAAGCCAAGCAATTCGAAACTACCTCACTGGACCGAGTTGGAGGACAGTTGGACCTTGCACAAGCTGGATTTGGTTTTAAATACCCACCAATTTGATCATCAAGCGCGATTTGCTTAGGATCCTCTTGCTCGATTTTTTTTTGTTTTCTGAAAAAGAAGGTATTCGTTTGTAATGGGTGGTCCATAATGACTCCCATTAAAGGTGTTTCACAATTCAAACTTAAGTTACATGCAGTTGCTCACATGCCCTGATCAATTTCTTTGAAAGCTTTATGTAACAAAAGTGTAATCCAAACAAGTAACTAACTGATTAAGATACTTGAAAATCACAAATAAATGGTTGCCAACAAAATAACAAAGATAGAGTAAAGAAGTGAAATAAATTAAAACTACCTGTGACCACATATATGGCTAGTAGGCATCCATATGGCTAGTAGGCAACGATCCTAACCAAACTATAGCTTGCGTATCCCTCGAGTCCACGATAATACCTGAACAAGTAAAAATAAGGTCCGCATTACACTTTACCGGAAATCCGAAAACGTGGTTTTCCCAACAATATTCATACGGGATTTGAACCACACTTCTTTTTCATACGATTGAAAAAGTGACAAGGTGCACTGACCGATTTGGTCAATTTCAACTGAACCACCTCGAATAACGTCTAACTGAACCTCGAATAACGCCTAACGTTGTTCAGCGGAAAAATGTCAATAATCTTCGAGCTTATCTGGTAAATACAGTCACTGTGCGAGAAAAAGCTAGAGAAATTTCAAATTCTCAATCTTCATCACAACGCACATTCCAAAAGTCAACTAACAAATTATCTCGTCTATCCAAAGGCCAAAACACAGCACAATACCAAGGTTCTGCGATGATTGCTGGACGGAATAATGGCTCATCCGGTCAGGGGGACAAACAAAGACCCCCTAAATTTCCGTGTTATTTTTGCCTTTTGCGAAATTTTTTTTTCACGCATATGATGCATGTAAAGCTCCTTGGCTTTTCAGTCACATGACTGCCATGTAAGCACTTATTCACTATTAAATCATATTTTTTGAGTACGTAAATGTGATTTTTACATATATTTACATAACTTTTTGTGTAAAAGACAATGCTAACATTTCTTATCCTAAACTTTACTATTTTCACCGCTGCTCAACATGTTTACAAATGATACAATAGCTAAACTTTTTTGTGTGTAAAAGACATACCGTATTTATTTTAATTTAGCGGCATGCCGCTAAATTTTTCAACCTATCTCCAGGGTGCCGGTAAATTAGAGACTGCCGGTAAATTGGAGACTGCTGTTGAATATTCCGATCTTCTTTACTAGAAAATTTTAATCGAACAGTGCCAAGGCAAAGAAATTTGTGGCCTGAAGAACAACAACTCAAACGGCAAAATTCGTTTCGAAATCCAACGACTCGTCGCTAATGTACCCGTTCTCTTCATCTTGTTGAGGATCAATTTCTTCTAATTCGGCTCTTTCTTCCATGACCCCAGCTCGAGAATTCAAGAGCATTTAGCTTAAAAAATCCACAAGCACTATATAAAATTGCCCTGAAGGGTGCCGTTAAATTAGAGACTGCCGGTAAATTAGAGTAAATACGGTAAATCAACTACTCTAATCCAGAACACCTGTCTCTGTCTGTCATTTTTTTTGAAATTTCTTTGTCGTAGCGCGACAAATTTTGGCGCGTTTTTTTTTTTGAAATATTGTAATATTTTTTGTGATTAGTCTTGATGTTTGTTTGCGGTCATGCACAAAATTAGAATTTTGATAGGCCTTTTTGATAATATTTTTGATAGGCCCACCTGCGGGGGGCCAGAAAAGCTAGTTTAAAAAATAAATAAAGAACGCTTTTTCTCAAAAACTTAACCATCATAACTTAAAAATTTCACTGCTTTTCGAAACGCCCGTAAATATATCATTTTACTTTTTGGTCGTATTGTAAAAATCAGGTCGAACGATCAATTTTATTGATGAAATGATTGTTTTTACACTTACCGCATTTCCTCTAATGTAGGCCCTTTCTAATATAAGTATCACCTTCATCTTTGAGGATCTGTATCTCAGTCCAGAGAAAATATTTTGCAAATCTGTTTTTTAGATCTTAGTGGTGCGCCGTAAAATATCGAGATTGATTTCAAATCTTTCCGCTTTTCGGAGATCCAAAAATTAGAAGACCTGGAGCTTCTGTCAGAAAAAATACGATAATTTAAAAGCAGAAAGATAGAATACTAACAAATTGGAGCATAATTTTTCTTCTAACATTGCATTGGGCAGCGTTTCGGTAAAAAGTGTGTTCGCCGACATGTGAAGTACAGATTTGTGAGCAGCATGCAGCAATGCTTGTGTAGGCTGCGTCGATTCTCAAAAGAGAATAAGCAAAAGCATATGGCCAACTAAACATTTAGCATTGAAAAAGAGCAGTCAAGCAGAGTAGCCTTCCAATAATGCTGCAAATGTTTTAATATTTTTAAATTAATATTTTTCAACTCTCAAAAATTTTCAAGTTTTCATTCTAATGTAAAGTCTCAAAGTATTAAGTCCTACTTGAGGACTGAACAACTATCATAGAGTAATTCCTATCCGAGGACTTGTCTAAAAACGTTGATTCAAGTACACGGCAAATTAGTAAGCTATGGTTCAACGTATTACATAAACAAGTTTTGTAAAATTTTATATTCACTGTGTGGAGAATCCGTGTCCAAAATATGCCTTGGTCCCCCTGTTGTTTTTGAATTAAAAATTTGGGCCCTAATAGAATAAACCCCCCCAAAAAAACTTATGCCTTCTAAAACTTAAGTAAAGAGCACCCAAATATATGTTCCAGACCCCAGAAAAAGTGCGTAAAACACTTATTAGTCACAACTTCCATACGCTGGCCTACCCCTAAGCCTAAGGGCTAAGCCTAAACTTGTTGTTCCAAAGGGTAGTTTCAACGATTTTTAGAAGGTCTGATTTTTTTGGGGGTATTCTATACTATCGCCAAAATTTGTTTTGAACCAAGGCATTTTTTGATAAGAAAAATAACAGGGGGGACCAAGGCATATTTTGTACACGGATTCTCCACTAGAGCCCACTGTGTAGGCGTGAATGGGTCGGTTTGCACTACACTTTTTTTTCATTTGAAGTGTATCAAGATTTTGGCACTACTGGAGAATCCGTTCCCATTTCTTGTAATGTAAAGTCATATAACTAAAGTCCTATCTGAGGACTAAAAAGCTTTCTCAAAGCGAGTTCTTTCTGAGAATTTTTCTAAAAACACTAATTCAAGTTCAGGAAAAGTATGTGGGTGCTATTTCAACTTGTCACAAAAACACATTGGTGAGATTCACGCGTCTATTAGGATTTCTCAACATTTTTAATTCAAGTGCATATAACTCTAATATAAAATCTGAAAATCTGAAGTTTTTTTTAAGACTAAACAGGTATCACAAATAAACTACTGTCTGAGGCCTAAATCACTCTCACAGTGTACGTGGTGCATCTACCAAATCAACTGGTAAAAATTCCTCACTCTCCTCGTACACCTACCCGCTCTCCTGGTACCCCTACCTAGTCACCTGGCATGGCTGCCGAATCTCCTGGCATACCTACCCACTTCCTCCCCTAACTCGCGAAACCACTCTCTAGTCTCCTGGCATTGATGCCACAAAAAGTGATCTGCTAATACTTGGTCCATTTTTCTCTTAAACAATTTGTTGTTTATAACTTTTAGGCAATCAAAAGATAGGCATAGAAAATAGCTGGCAAGCAAACGAAATAATACAATAATACATTCCTCTCGAGACAAAAATATCGTAATTCAAAAACGACCCGAATTTAAATTCCCTCTAAATGACCATCTCCATACTCTTTGACGGGCCCCTAATTTAAACTCGTCAGTTTTTCGCCGATCTTTATTTTAAAAGAAAGCTGACATTCAGGGCTACACGGCAAATGCTGCAACAAAACTTTCTGACCCACTTAGCTCCAAGATTTTAACTATCAAACCAAAAACCACAATTTGCTCACTAAACCCCAAAAATTGAAACCAAAAAAAATCTCAAAATCAAAATCCAAAATAACCATTCTACTCCTGAGATTCCAAGCTCCAATTTAAAAAAATTGACCAAAAAACCAAACAAAAACATATCAAACAAATTTAAAACATCAATTGTCCACAGGCAAACAAACAGACAAAACATCTCTGATACTATATAGGAGATAAAAACTAAATAAAACAAACTAATTTTTATTAAAATTTATGTACTCATACTTTCTAACAAATTGTATCATAAAAAGATATAAATGTTTATTTTTGCTACAAATATCTGTAACACATCAATGACAATATCAACAGTGAAGATGCAGTCCAAATATGTGCTTTGAGTATTTCATTGGCTCCATTACATCTATCTGTGTTGCACAAACAAGTCTGTGTGGACACCTGACCAATGTTTTCGTTTTCATGCGTTTTTACATCACACTTTCCCATCTCCGGCTAAATTAATACATAAAATTAAAAACTTGATTGAAATCGCATACATTCTATATTTTAGAGCGTTAAGACCTATTTACGGCCCTATATGAGATCCGTACTCAAATTTTTGCCTTGGTTCCCCCTATTGTTTTTTTGAAATTTTGGAATAAAAAATCGACCCTACCGGAGTATACCGCCCCCCCAAATGAAATTTTTTTCAAAGTGTTTCCAAACACCCTATATCAACCTAAAATCACCTCAGAAGTTCAAAAAAGACATTATTTTTGTGTTCTGGTCAATAAAAAATTGAGTTTTGGGCATTTTGAAATTTCGACCATTTGCCTGTTTTACCATGTTTTGGTCACTGGAGCTGGGCAAAAAGAGTCTCTAAATGCATTTTTGATCAAGAGTCTTGCTCGGAATTATGTCTAAGGTAAGTGAGTGCGACATCTCTAACCGACAAGCCCCTCGCCCCTTCGGGCGCAGGGGTTTGTTGCTTGGGGTTGAGATGCACACCCACATACTTAGACGCAAATCACTGAAAGTGACTCTGGATGCATAAAAATGTATGCATACCAGAGTTTCTTTATGCGGTAGGCCCCAGTTAACAAAACTATGTTCAAATTCCATCTTTTGGGGCTAAGGTACCTTCAACATCTGATTTACTAAGTTATAATAAACAGAAATCAACTAAAAATACCAAAATTCAAGATTTTAAAATCGACTTTTTATAGAAAAAGTAGGTGAAAACACCTTTTTTATCGTGTTCAGCGTGTAGGAAATGCTTAAAAATGGTTAAAATGGTGTTTTGAAAAAGTTCAAAAAAAATTTCATTTGGGGGTATACTCGGTAGCGCAAAAAATCATATTTTGTTTTGTCACGATTCAGCAAACATTTTTTGATTTTTGTATGTTGCTTTTGATACATGTGCGTGTACATGTCTTTTTGTCTTATGATCGTTGTCCTGATTTATGTTGCTGCTTTTTTGTGTTTCATTTCTTTATTTTTGTTGCATGTCTTTATTTTAGCTGCTGATATAAGGACTACGCTTGTTGAATCAACACTGGACTTGGATGCATTAACTCTACGCCTGCAAAACATCTTCCGCTTGAATGAAACTGATGTGCTCCGCTATTTCGTGGGTCTCGGAGGTCGCGTCCTATGTAGCAGAAGCAGTCTTTCGTCAGCACTGTAATGTGGATAAGAAAAGTGTGTTATCCGCATTGTATGAGTTGATTAGAACAATTAATTATTCTTCTCTATGGCAAACATTTATGTCTTGTGTTATTCTACTGCACTTCATTTGTAAAATAAATTGTTAATTGTAGAAATGTGTGCGGAGAGAAAAGTTTGGAGAAAAACGAAAGTGTGCACGTAAAATTTCAAAAAAAACAACAGGGGGGACCAAGGCAAAAATTTGAGTACGGATCTCATATAGGGCCGCGTTAAGCCTCCTTGAAATGTTGATATTTAACCCAATTTTGCCAATTTTAGCCTTATCAAACTTAACAAATGACCAAAAATGTCTCAAAATATTGAATTTTTAGACTCAGCCTAGCATAGTAGGAAGCAATACTTCGAGACATTTTCGGTCCTATTATAAGTTTGGAAAGGTCGAAAAATGTTTCTACACTATTGAAAAGTGCCGTATAAGCCAGGCTACAAGCTTACTTCAACAGAGTTCTAATTGGCTTAGATATATACGATAAATTCCATTTTTATCCGCAGAGCCCTCAGCTGCGAATACTTTTTTTAGCATTTCTAGGAAAAAAAGATTTTTAACATTTGGTGCTATCTCTGAAGACTATAGCAAAGCCTAAAGATGATTTTTTAGATTTCAAGTAGGGTGGTGCACGGTCGGTTAACCGGACCAGTTTTTGCCCAATTAACCGAAACCGAAAACCGGGTACGAAAAAATGCGGTTAACCGAAAACCGGGTACAACAAAATTCCGGTTAATTTACGACAAAAATAACCGAAACCAAGTTTTTTTCCGGTTAACCAAACTAAAAAGCGAAACTAAAAAACCGTAACCGAAAACCGGGTACGCCAAAATGCGGTTAACCGAAAACCGGGTAGTGATAAATTAACCGTAACCGCACCACCCTAATTTCAAGGATAGAAATATTTTAGGAACTTTTCTTTCATGTATGCTAAACAGAATAAAAGTTCAGGACGTGATTTTGGGACATTGCTCAACGAATAGGGGGGGGGGCGTGTGGTTTCGGGGTGAAGGGGAGGAACCGAAAAGGGAATGGGAGGAACCAACTAAATATCATATCTTTATTTTTATTTTCAAAGAACCGCTTTTCAAAACCGTGGATTCAACTTGGATATATCCCACTTTTTGACACGGAATGACTATTATTACTCTGACCCCTGGTTCAAAGTTGTTATTGGTTTTAGGATAGCTTGAAGATCGAAAAGAAAGCGTCTTAATAAGAGTGAATGGCAACTGAGCAATTTGAAGTTCGGATAGATTCTTATTATGTTAAGTCACTTGTGCCGGTAGTGGACATGAAATTTCTTCAGTTTACATTTTTCTGCTAAATCTTAAAATTTTATTAGATAAATTCTATTTTTGACCTGCTTTTTTTTGAGTACAATGTTTCACCTCTAACACTAACATTTTTTTTTCAATTTGGCAATGGGTTTAACTGATTTTATCAGTTTTATATATTTGCAATATTTTTGTTAAATTTATGTTACGCACAAAACAACCGTGTTCAGTAATTAACTTAGGGAGGATCAAAAATAATACTTAGAAGCCGAAAATTTTCCTTTTTTTAATATATACAGGGTGGGTCTCGAATTTTTCCGAATTGGTTTTCGATTATTTAATTAATTTTTTCTAAGATATTTAGATATGCTTTATACCATCGAAAGCTGAAGTTATAAGCATTTTTTCTGTTTGAATAGATTTTTGATATGACTTGAATAAAGGGTATAAAAACCACTCTGAATTCAGTGGTTCGTTTTGAAGCTTTTTTGATTTTTTTTTTTATTTTGAAATCAAAATATCATAATCATAGCAAGCCCTCCACATGCTGTCCCTCATTCTCTGCCATCTTGTTGAAGGATAAACTGTTTGAAGCTTCTTTTCCTTCGAACAGCTTGGATGAAGCGGCATGTGGAGGCAAGATAACTATGTTTTTATTATTTGTATGCTTGCTATGATTATGATATCTTGATTTCAAAATAAAAAGAAAAAAAGCTTCAAAACGAACCACTGAATTCAGAGTAGTTTTCATACCTTTTTTCAAGTCATATCAAAAATCTGTTTAAACAGAAAAAATGCTTATAACTTCAGCTTTCGAATGGTATAAAGCATATCTAAATATCTTAGAAAAAATTAATCAAATAATCGAAAACAAATTCAGAAAAATTCGAGACTCACCCTGTACAAGGATAAAGTTGCTACCATTTGCAGAACTTGATGTTGCGAAGATGCTCTTTTGTAAATGCTAGACAGACATCCCCTCAGCACTATTTCTGTGTCTTAAACAAACTTGTAATGCTAGCTAAAAAGCTTGTATACTTACGAGCATTTTTAGAAATAGTTTTGATACAGGCTGTATCACAAGGCTCTAACAAAGCGACCTCCTTTTCAAATGGGTCATCACACACATTTTTGTCTGGCAGACTGTCATGTTGGGCAGTACTAGGCGAGCCTGCCCCTGCTGCTTGGTTGATATCTACTGCTGTTTTCGGTTCTCCTGTTTGAAGGGATGATCCTGGTGGGCTTTTGTTGACAGCTCGCGGGAAAAGCTCTCTAGATATGTTGGATATTTGTCCATACATACACGTGTAACCTTAAATTATTGTGTTGAACAAATGTTTTTTAATCAAAGTATACATCTAAGTATGGGTTTGGCAGATGACGGTGCAGAACCAACTGTAGCAGGATCTTGACCAGCCACCAGAAAAGCAGGTAATTGATCACGAAAGAGGTGAGGAGTGGCAATTAGAACCAAAATGACAGCGTAAAGGGAGGGTGTAGTACTAAAAAATCGGGTAGAAGGCGGCTGGAATGCACAATTACGCACTGGCCGTAAATGTAAATTTTTAACGTTTTAGCACCTAAAACGTGCAGAAAACATGTTTTAAAGGCACGGCCGACTATTTTTGAAAAAAAAATTGGAGGAGCTCCAAAAGCTTATGGCCAGATGTGGTTCCAGTCTTTTGTGATAAGAGGTGGGGTTTTTAAATAAGGCTAATGTGAAGTAGGCTAGCGTAGGGTGTGTCAGAGATGCGAATCTGTATGTTACACAGCTAAAAAGGCAAAGACCAGCAAAAACTATTTCGTTTTGCACTTGAGCAATTTTTTAGCTATAAAACTGAGAAAGCTAGACAAACCTGGTACCCGCCTTTTTCCCAACGGCGAGGAGCATGCCCCTTCGAACACCTGAAACTGAATTTACCATGTGACCGAAAAGTTCCCGGACAAAGTTTAAAGCCAAATTTTTCAGTAAAATAAGAACATAAATGCATTTTTTGGTATGATCAGAAAGCCCTTGTTCTCCTCTCTTGAATAGTGTATTGCTTGTCGTTTTATGTCAATAAATTCCATGCTTTAGAATGTCCGATCTGAGAGCAGGCATTGTGCGACTTTGGGAAGAAGGGAAGAAGCAAAGTGAGATCGCTCGTGATATGAATGTTCCAACAGTTTCGGATGGAGTGGTTGCTGTAGCTGGTCGCCCACTTCTTGCTCTGTCTTCATTGCGGCCTGTTTCACGAAATCGCTTGATGGCATCCGAAACTGTTTGCTTTGGAACATTCATATCACGAGCGAAATGCTTCTTCCCTTCTTCCCAAAGTCGCACAATGCCTGCTCTCAGATCGGACATTCTAAAGCATGGAATTTACTGACATAAAACAACAAGCGATACACTATTCAAGAAAGGAGAAGAAGGGCTTTCTGATGATACCAAAAAATGCATTTATGTTCTTATTTTACTGAAAAATTTGGCTTTAAACTTTGTCCGTGAACTTTTCGGTCACATGGTAGCCCCAAATGGTTGAACAACATTTCACAAATATATATATTTTTATTTATATATATATTTTTATACATAAATATATTATACTAATAAATATTTAAACAAAAAAGTTTCAATAATTTACTCATTTGCGCAATACACTCTGCATAAACTACAATACTAATACCTTTATTTAAATAAATTATCTGTTTAAATACTTGTCATGGCATTTGTTTAAACTTTGATCTCTTGCAAGCTTGACTACTCAGTAGTAGTCACAATCAATTGGTTTTTGGCGCATCCAATTGCTGATAGAATTGTTTTGTATTAAGTTACTTTTCTTTGTGTGTGAACTGTTGGTTGTTTCAAGTGTGTTTGTTTTGCTCTTATACGCCAACAATACATATACCTATATAAACGTATTTATGTTTTCTGCGCAACAAATAGAAGTTGCAAAAAAGCTTTTGTTTTATAAAGCATACAGATCAAACAATTGAAAAATAAAAAATGTAATTTTGGCAGGTTAGTAATTTTTAAAGAAGAGTTTTTTAGACTGAAAAAGTTGAGTACCTCCAAACGTCATTTTTCTACACCATTTTTGAATTTTACACTGTTTTCATTATACTTTCTTTTTCCAAAAAAAATTCGAGAGAAATGGAGTGGCTTAATCCCGGTTAGCTTCCGAAAATTGATCCTCCATGGGGGATTGGTGGAGTTTATACGGTATATAGCATTTAAAAGAGGAGATGTAGGGCTACAAACCCATATACCACCCCACATGAGCCACCCACACCTCTAAAAAGGAGCCACCCCACAATTTTTGGCATTCGACTTTGAGGCAAGTTATCCCTCATTTTGTAGCTCATCTCACTGGCTACAAATTGAGTGGGAACTTGCTCAAGATCAGTTTGCAAAAAGTGGGTCAAAAACGCAATGCCAAGAACACGATTTTGAACAAGGGGTGGGTAATTATTAGAGGTTATACGGTATTTAGATTGCCTTTATGAAAAAAATTTCCTAATTAAATAAGTGCTCAAAAGCTTAACAAGGACTTTTCTAACACCAGTTACAAAACCATTAAATTCAGTAAAAAAAGTCTAAATAAAAATCTATAAAATAACTTTTAAAACAATTTTTATTAATCAATAACTCGACCTATAAAATCTTTCATTCTATTCTAGTTTTTCACTAACACAACTTCAGGCAAATATCTTTACAAAGTTTTCTAATTTATAAATAAATAAGAAGCAAATTCTCAATTACATATAGGATTAAAGGGTCGTCTCAACTGACTGGCATTAGCTAAAGACTTGACAAGCAATTTAGTACGCATTTCTTTTTTACTGATGTTTACCAAAGACACAGAGACACTTCTAGTGCGCAAACCATCAAATTTCTAGCTAAAGATGCTTTTGAAAAAAGCCGATTAGCAAAATTAAAGTTAAAGAAGAAAATTCTGAAATTAAGACAGTTTCACTTGAACATAAGAGTTCATTCCTTTTTATGTATTTTTTGTTTTGTTTTCAGAGTCAATGCGATACGCGATTAAACAAATACAATGATGTTTTGCACAGCTAAAGCATCCAAAAATACTAGACATTGGAAAAGTGCATTTAAAACTTACTGTGAGAAGAGTACAAATATAAAGCGCTTCCAAATAAATATTTATATTTCTAATGTGATAGGGGGTGCATGCATGTTTTTTTCATGTTGACTATGTTGGGTCGTTCTTACTTGAAATGACCGCCAATTCATTCTAACTCAGAATTAAAACCTATAAAATACCTGTAGAATTATTGTTTATTATACTAAAAATTGTCTCAGGGGGTCTCATTCTGAGCCAGAACGTTTTGAGTTAGAACGACCAAATATAGTCAACGGGACAAAAACATGCCTAAAAACTCTTCGATTCGGTCCCCAATATATAATAGACCAAATTTAAATTGGGCAAAGACTTTGAACATTGTGATAAAAAAGTGCTTGACTCGGTGAGTTGGCGTTATATATTTTTTGTCCCAAATGAGAAAAAAGGTACATAACTTAACACGCCAAGTTATAACGCGTCAATTTAAAAAATTAAATTATTGCCTATTTTTAGGCTGATGTCTCATGTGTTTCAACATGGGACATGGCAAAAGGGACTCTTTATGCATTTAACCCCCAATAAACCAGTTATTTTTTGCTTTTGGCTAATCTGGATGGGGTTTTGAGTAGAGATGATGGCTTGACCTTTTCGGGACGGGACGGGTCAGAATTCAAATTTAAAATTTCGGGACGGACACCGGACGGACAGGTGCCAAAAATTTCTGGGCGGGATTCCGGGACGGGACGATTCTCTAATTAACGGGACGGGACGGAATTGTCCCGTCCCGTCATCATCTCTAGTTTTGAGCGATGCTGAAAAGGAGAGGGCTTAGTTTTGTGCATATACTCGTAACCAAGATTGTTAGTCCAAATCCCTATGGGTGCAAAATTACTTTACACAAGAAAGAAAAATACTCCAAAAATACTTACTTCTTATGAACGTCTACCTGAGTACTGGCGCTAAAAACGATAAAAAAGTTCTTTCCAAACAATTTCCGTACTAAAAAGACATGTTTTGAAAAAAAAATTGGTTATCAAAGGTTGACCAACTGCCTTGGTCCCCCAAGGTAGGTTGAGCGAGGTGTCAGACTACAAAAGATGCTTCTCGACAACAACAATTTTATTCGCACTCTATCCTTGTAAAACACTTATTTTACGATATTTCCACTACGTTTTGGTTGCTGGAGCTGGGCAAAAAGTTCCCTCCTTGGCACTATTCACAGTTGACCAAAAAAGGGGCCCTTCCCCCCAAGTAAACAAATTCCTCTAAACCATGTTTGAATTGGATCGGACCATGTGATGATGTAAATCAGACCATGTTGGGAGGTGGATCACTACAGGTAATACCTAAATACATAAGTAGGAAGTTGGAATTTTATTGGAGGCACCCTGACTTCACTATCGACACTGACATCCTACTTCCGACATCCATCGACTTCGACATACTACATCCATTGGAGCCGAGCTATAGCACTTCAAGCCACCTGTGACTTGGAATTGGGATGCGCACACCCACATACCTTAGACAAATTACTCGAAAGCGACTCTAGATGCATGAAAAAGCATGCATACCAGAGTTTCTATATGCGATAGGTCCAAGCACTCAAAACTATGTTTAACATCTCCCTTTTTGCTAGTGAACCCTCTAAAATAAGTGCCCTCTATCCCAATAAAGCTCATGATCCCCTTTAAATTGCTTTTTTAGTCTTTTTATGGAAAAATTATTGGGTCGATGCATAATTATCCGCGCAAACTTTATTTCATACATTTTATTCAAGTACACAAATATCCAACAAATAATCGACATTGATAATATCATTCTGGAGCATAGTCACCGTCTTCTTCCGTCTTCTTCTTGGTCGGTAAGAGTTTGATTCCATGAGAAAAGAAGTTTCTATTCTTTGAGACGATCCACGCCTTGACATCAGTGACAAGCTCTTCAAAGGAGTCGAAAAATTTTCCCGCCTGCCAGTTTTCACGGAGCCATTAACGTGATAGTTTGTAGGGGCTTCTGGAGAGTATGGCGGATGTTCCGGCAGATCCCAGCCTTTTCCATTGATAAAATTGATCACTCGACGCTCCACATGATGGCGAGCTTTGTCGTGGTGGAAAACGATGGTTCTTCTTTCTCAGTCTTTTTGCTCCGATGGCGGCTTGGAGACGGTCGAGTTGAGCCAGATAGACGAAATGCTTTTGGCCATTTCTGTCCGGGATTTGCGATTTGTGTTCGACATCTAGGGAAAAAATCGATCAAAAGTTCAAAAAATGTAGAGTTTTACCGTTATCGTCCCTCCAGTAACAGAAGCGATTGTGGATGATTTCCCAATGGATTATTCCGGCTCTATCCCACCAAACGCACCACATGGCCTTCTTGCCGTGCACTACTTTGGATTTCTTTTGGAGTCTGATCGCGATTCACATAGACCTTCTTTCTTTTCGGGTTCTTGAGCTGGATCCATGACTCATCTCCAGTGACCAAACTGTTGAGGAAGGGAGTCTCTTCATTTCTTCGAAGCAAATCACTAAAGATTTAAAATCGGTCGGCTTTATTTTGATCGAAGAGCTCGTTAGGGACTCATCCTACCATTTTCCAGACTTTTTCGAGTTTTTTGAGGCGGCGGACGATGTTTGATTAGTCGACGTCGAATTGTTCGGCCAGCATCCGCGTTGTCAGAAACTCGTCCTTTTCTACGGTTGTCACAAGGGCTTGGATATCGAAATCGGATGAGCGTCCTCTTCCTGGCTTATCTTCAAGACATAAGTCACCGCATTTGAAGCGAGCAAATCATTCCTTAACAGTCCTTTTGCCGATTGTTCCTTCTCCAAAGACTTGGTTGATTCCACGAAAAGTGTCCGCTGCCTTCAAGCCCTTTTCATAGCTCCAAAGCATGATATGATGAAGATATAAATGGTTGTCCGTACGCATTTTGAAAGCAGTAAGAATGGCAAAATACTAAATTATAGAATATGTCAAGATAAGTTATGATTTAATTTTGCGCGGATGCATCAACCCAATACTACTTAAAAATAGTTTTTAGACACTCATAAACAGGGTTAGCGGTTCGGTCGTTGCTTGGTATTGGAACCGAAACCCGGTTTTTTTTTCGGTTTTCGGGTATCGCCTTCGATACCCGAAAATTTCGGGTTTCATATCGGTTCTGTTCGAAGAAAATTTCGTTTGGTATCGGTTCTTCGGGTACCCGAAAATTTCGGGTTTGGTATCGGTTCGGTTCGGGTACCGAAAATTTCGGATCGTTCGGTTCGAGTACCCGAAAATTGTGTTCTCTTTTAAGACATGCCTAGTCAAGTGTGGAAGCTATTCAAAAAGTCGGCGACAGGGCAGTTTGCGATTGCGGCGATGAACTCAAATTACCAAAGACGGTTGAACGTCAACGTTTCCAAGCATCTCAGTTCTGCAAGGCACAAGTCAGCGATTGAGATGAAAGATGTGGGTTCAAGCGCTCCGAAGAAGCCCAAGATGGAATCAATTTTTACTCTGTTCAGTCCAGGATATTAAAACAACAGAGCCAGGAGTTGACAAGTAGGTAACCGACTTCATCGTTGACAGCAATTTGCCTTTCTCAATTGCCGAGTCTCCTTTCCTACGTCGTCTGATCAAGAACGAATATGGTCAAGCAAAGATATTTAATTTTTACTTTTATACGTTAATTTTTATGGTTTTTCTTTTTTAGCTTCCTTCCTGGTTTTCAGTGTCGGTTCCGGTTCGGATACCCGAAAATTTCGGTTTTCGGGTATCGGTTCGTTCAGATACCCGAAAATTTCGGGTTTCGGTATCGGTTCGGTTCGGATACCCGAAAATTTCGGGTTTCGGGTATCGGTTCGGTTCAGGTACCCGAAAATTTCGGGTTTCGGGTATCGGTTCGGGTACGAAAATTTCGGGTTTCGTATCGGTTCGGTTCGGGTACCCGAAAATTTCGGATCCGGTTCGGTTCCTCGGTTCGGGTACCCGAAAATTTCGGGTACCCGCCAACCCTACTCATAAACAAACTTCATTTGCGTGTAGCTATGACACTAGGTCGATTTCCTAGGTCGATATCAATCAAAATATGTTGATATCGTCAGATATTCATTTTTCACATATCTTCTGTGGAAGATATAGTGCGTTAGTGTACCTTTTTCAAAAAAAAATTAAATTAGCGCGGTATAACTTGGCATGTTACGTTATGTTCTTTTTCCCATTTGGGACAAAAGGTACATAACGTCAATGCCCCGTTTGACTCATCATGGGCCTCCTGACAGAAAGTAGTCTTATATCGAGAGATTTTATAGTTCATCTTCGGCAGAGCTTATCCAGGAATAAAAGCTTTTTGTAGTCGTATATTTCGACCTCAACAAAAAATACTTGAGCAATAAAAGGCAAAAACTATTTGGTTCTTTTTGGTTATCGGGACCCCCCTCCGTAATTGTTTCCAAACGCAACAAGATATGAAATTTTTATTTTTTAGCAGTTTTTTTTAATCCTCCTTTATTAATTAAAGCACAATTCACACGATTCCAAATCTTAACGAGTAATATTAAATGGCAAATTCGGTGGGTACAACTCGTAGATAAAATGATGGGGGTCCCGATAACCAAAAAGAACCAACTATTTCTTTTTCTAAGAATATGCAAAAAAGAGAGCACAAATTTTAAAATTTTCAGCTTAAATTATCCTGCTCTAAATTTCATTGGGTAGATCCAAATCTAGTTCCAAAATACCGTTTAGAAATTTATTTTTTTATTTTTCGGCAAATTGCACTATGTTTGGTCGATGAACTGTGGCAAAAAGAGTCTACAGACGCTTTTTGTTTAAGACTATTGCTTAGCTAAATGTGACAGTTTTTTTTATAAAATACATTTTATTTACATACATCTAAATGCTTTCAAGGGGCATGTCCGTGCGTTTTACTGAGAAAAAGGGGACCAGCAGTTTACTTCTGTCATGTATTGTTTCAAGAGTTCTACCTAATCCGATAAAAATTGTCTGCCTTGTTTTTAAAAGTAGTATAAGGCTCTAAAAACTGTTACGATTCGAAAAAAATGTGCTGATCCGCGCCTTAGCTTTTTGAAACGCACGTGCATGGCCGTAAAGAGCTAGCATCTTAAAAAATATTAAAAATGTTGGTGGTTCGTTAATTTTTTTGGACCACCCATTCGTTGCCACCTCCATGGTAGACTCCTCCGCCAAGAGCACTACCTAGCCCTACATTTCCAACTGGTCCTGTTGCTAAGCCCGGAGGTCCAGAGCCACCTAAGCCACCTAGGCCACTGAATGCAGGTCCAGCACCAAAACCTGGTCCTGGATAGCTGTTCATCGCATTCTGTTGATATTCTGAAAAATTTTTTTGCAAAATAACTATTCTTTACAACTAACTTGAAATGCCATATCCCCTATAAGGACTTCTGAATCCACCGTAATTGCCACCCTGACCATAAGCAGGAGCATAGCCATAGGCTGGATTGCTATAGTACTGACGGTAAGCAGCTTCTCCAAAGTATTCAGGAGCTTGTTCTTGGTTGCCAAAACCTAGGTAAGGGGCATCCCCAGTCAGACCTTTTAGCTCTGCAATGCCTCCTACTGATAAAACTGTAGAAATCGTTAATGAAATTGTGAGGAGGAGTGGGAATAATAACTTCATCTCAAATAAAGTTTCTGAAATTTTGAAGTTTTTAAAATCCACTTGAAATCATACTCAATTTTTTTAAATTGGCGCTGTAGTACATTTGACTCATATAAAAATCCTAAACATCATTAATACTCCATATCACAATTTACTTATAGTATTTTTTTAAGAACTCCCTACTCAATACAGTAGGATAAATAATAACTCCCCATGGGGAGCTATTAGACGATATACGGTAGCTTAAAACCTTTAAATAGTGACATTGTCCACAGTCAAAGCTTTAGAAAGCGGTATTTTGAAAGGGCGGATTATCTCTCACTTTCGTCCGATGGCTGGACTGCTGTCAGAAGCAACTCACTGATCAATGTGGTCGCGCACACCCCCAAGCCCTTCCGCTTTCAACAATCGAAGGAACCTCCGCCGAAGTGAATGGAAATATCCAACGAATTGAGCACTCCGGTAATTTAAATTATTGGAAAATATAAACCACAGGTTTTATCGTCTGTTGTAGGAAATTTCATTGCCGATCTTCTCGCTGAGCAGATAATCAAATTGGGAAAGCAGAAGGTCAGCGCTGTGGCTACAGATCATGCCGCGAATATGAGGAGCGCTTGGAAGAAGCTTGCTGGAAATGATCCCGACAGAAATAAACCGCTTAAAATGCATACTGGCGAAATCTTTCCTTGGATATTGTTTGAAGGGTGTATGGCACACATGCTCAACTTAGCTGCCAGAGACATATGCGAGAAAACAGTCGTTTCCGACATTCTAAAACATTGTGGTGAAATCGCTAAATTCTTTGGGTATTTTGCCTCGTCTATATTTACTTCAGGTTGCTGTCTAATTTTAGCAAGAAGATTCCACAGTTAATCCTAAGTTCTGAACACACCTCGACACCTGTATCATGGTATTTTCCACGGATCAACCATGCAACTTTTTTTTCTGTTCAAATCATTTATTTTCGTAACAGGGCTGTTGTTTGTGCATTACTTACTAGTCATAAATTCAAGAGCTACAAGATAGGCTAAAAATCAGAACAAAATTTAGACAAAAGTCACTCTGAAATTACAGTAGAAGAGATAGAGCCAGCACTTTCCCTGGAGTTGAAATTTGAAGGATGCCAGGTGACTTTTCTAAAGAAAATTAAGAGTGCAATAAAGCAAAATGATCAGCGTGAAAAGTGCAACAGAACTAGTAAAAACTTAACAAACCAACATCCCAAAATTGAAGCCAACACAATGTTACGAAAATAAATGGTTTGAACAGAAAAAAGTTGTATGGTTGATCCGCGGAAAAAAAAGTTACATCGAAAAAACCCCAGGTCACAGTCGGGGTTCCTCTCTGTTAAAGTGAAAAAATCTATTTAACACTCCAAAGGCCGAACAACCACGTTGCCGTTTTTGACTCGGAATTTCTCGCTGGTTCTTTCAAGCTCCTTTTCAGATTTTTTCACTGTCAGAGTCACTGTTAATAAAGGCCAATTAATACAGGTCATTTTTCGAACTTTGATTTCATGAATATGCGTTCTCGTTCTTAAATGAAAGTGTGGAGTGTGAGCTTTCTAATGACATATCGTGAGGTTTTTACTACAACAAATTTCTAAAGTTTTGGTCTGAAAAAGAATTATGTCATTTTTTAAAAAGATTGTTGATGCTTAAATATGTAAAAGTATGATTCGGCGGTTCCGAACGAAAAAAGGTATATACCATTCGACAAGGCGAGAAAAACGGCATTAAAAATGCTTTTAAGCACAGTGAAAAGAGGAATACGGAGTGTTAAGGGCTACCAGACCATTTCCAATATTTTTGGAATTTGTCGGCCGACATTTTCCAACATTTTTGGAATTTGTCGTGCGACATTTTCCAATATTTCAAAAAGTTATTCTATCAATGAAATCGACTATTTCTTGACTAGAAAACTAATAACAATCCACGGGCATTTCAGATCTTGTGAATTTTAATAATTTCTCGCCCTACTACATTCTTTATTCGCAAAGACAAAAATAACAACTACCGTATTCTCTCTAATAAGCGCCCCCTTTCCAATAAGCGTGTTAAGCGAATGTCTTTAAAAAATCACATAAATTGACGTTAAGCTAAAACTTGAGTTCCACTAGTCAAACTTTAAATTCTGACACTCTATTCGTGTTCAGCGTGGCCGATTTGCATATAAAACTGCTCTCGCAATAAAAAAACTCAGTGTATAATTTTGAATTCCTGTCGAGACAAAAAAATATTTAAATTCGAACTTTTTGCAAAGTTTCGACAGAATTCAAATTACACACTGATTGTTTTTGGTAATGCGAGCAGTTTGGTATGCAAATCGGTAACGCTTAACGTGATAGTGCCAGAATTTAAACTTTGAAATAATCAAATTTGAAATTTCAAGGGCGGAAGTCGTATCAAGACTATCTCTTCAAAGTTTTATGCCTGTAATAAGCTTTACCCCTAAATCATTAAGTATCAAGTTTGATGGTCCTTAAAAATTTATTAATTGCAAACATTGACCGAAAATTTAGGATTTTTAGATATGAAGTACAGCAAAAACTTTATTCAATTAATACTTTTTTCCTATGAAGTAAATCGATTACCGTAATACCTCTAATTATCACCCTCCTCCTTTATTATCGCCACCACCCCGAGCTTCGAAGGACTGCTATAGAAGGGACTAGAGTTGTGTAGACACGACTTTTCATCCATCCCCACAAAAACAAATCGCAACGACATATTTTTAAAAAGAGCAAATTTCTCAACTTGTCGAAAACGAAAACAGAGTAACATTTGATCCGCCACAGTCTCTTCTTTCAAACAAAAAAAAAGATCTGGCCGAAAAATCGGAAATTCAAAAACAAACTAGTGAAATCATAAAAATAAAAATTCTGTACATTAAACTAACTAACCAAACTAAGCAAACAAAAACGTTACAAAGCTGCAATGCACTCTGACTCAGCCGCAATCCAAGTTAGCTAATAAAATATTTTAATCAAATAACTAATTAACTAATAACAAGGATGTTACTTAACAAAAACAGCAGCCGCTCTTTTCCTCCGTGAAAAAATTACAGACCAACCTGAGCAGAATAATTTTCATTCTCACTTCTAACTCCTTTTAATTGGTTCTTCTCAGCCTTAGTAAGTCAAAAAAGTGGGCGTTCTTCTTGCTCTTCAAAAAGTGACATTGTTACAAAGGCATTGACTCATCTCGAGGCAAACTTAGGACAATTGTTTGAGGAAGACACAAACACATTAAAAATTAAATCTTCTTATAAGGATTTGTGAAGATTGGTTTCTTTTCTTTTTCGAAAACTTTGATCAGTCAAAACCCAAACTCAATAATAGTCACCTGAGAAAGGAGGTTAATGTTAGACACCTGTGTTTGCCTGGAAGGAAAAAATTATTTATAGAGGAACAAGGAAACATGTGGTTCCAGTACTTCTCTCCTCTATTTAAGATCATCCTCTTGTTTTTTTTTATGGAGAGAATTTTTGTGAAAAGAGAAGATTTCGCATCCTTTTTTGATCCATCAGAAATGTTTTGAAGAGTTCTTATTATTTTTTGTATTCAAAATGTTAGAAATTTTATTCTGCAATGCAATTTTTTGGAATGGAGTAATTGCACTGACGCATTTTATGAATTTTTTTGTTGCAGAAGAAACAGAAATGATTGCTTTGCAGACGCGAACAAGAAAAATATTTGGGTTTGGGGAAATTCACTGATAGAGCATTGCTAGCAAGCAAACCCGTTTGACCTTTTGTTAGCTGTTGCTGTTGACAGCACAATAATGTGCGCAGTAGAGTTAAGGTTAAATGAGCTCGTTTTGAGTGACGCAAATGGGTTCGCTTTTGAAGGAATGAGTCATTTCTATGAATGTGTGAAAACTTTACACATTTATTGGAGGCAATAAAGCTGTTAAAAAAATCAACAATGAGAAATTCGTGTTGGGAAAACCGAGAAAACTAATTTTTTTCTGTAATTTCCTCCTGAAAAGGGAAATCGCTACTTCACACTCCGCTTGTCGTGCGTGATCTTTGTGACTCTTGACTCAGTATTTCACGCTGGTGTTTTCGGTTTGAAACATTTTCGACAAAAAAGTTTCGTTACAGCATTCTGAAAATTTATAAGTTTATGTAACGATGGACTACCTGGGGTTTTATCTTATATAGTATTTGGCATGTGTGGTGGGTGGGTGCGTGGGTAACGCTTTTTACTTCAGGCCAGAACGGGTCGTAGATAGCGAAATCACTTTTTCGCTAATACCATCGTGTTCCCACAATGTCAGCTTTCGTTTTAAAAGAACAGGCGAAAAATGAGTTCTAATAGGGGGATACCTATTTTTATGAATGAAGTCATAGCCCCTCATTGAAATTTCGATATACTATAGAGGCGCCGACAGGCGCCTGTGGTCCCTTATGACATATATTTTAGATTTAGAATCAGCTGAAAAATGGCACCCTATATTGCTTTAAAGTCAAATAAAATGGTCTTTTGGACTATTAAGCAAAAGTCGACAAGAGCCAAAAAAACTGTCTTAAAAAACAGTTTGACGTAAAAATTTTGCAAACTCAAAATTCTGACATCAAGTGCGTGCTCAGCATGGTCGATTTTCTTAAGAAATTGCTGTTTGAAATAAAAAGTCACTGTCAAATTTCAAATTCCTCTTGAGACAGCAAACTTTCGAAAGATTTGATTATTTATTATATTTGGATAATTTGGAAGAATTTGAAATTTGACAGTTACTTTTTGTTCGACAATTTTTATTGTAGTCAGCCTAAGAAAAAGTGGTGCTCGGGGAAAAAACGCTTATGAATTTGCCGCATTTCCTCTAATAGAAGGACATGCTCTAATAAGCGGACACCTTGAATTTTGAGAACCTATATCTCAGTACAAAGTCAGTATTTTTCAAAACTGTTTTTTGCATTTTCTTAACTCCCACGAGTTCTACCAATTCCACTTTTTCGATTTTGGATTTTCAGCGGAAAATCTCGACATCGAATTTGAAATTTTGCAATTTTCGGGAGGTTGAAAAATAACTGGACATGTCCTCCTATTACAGTCATACCTCTTTACCCCAAGAGAAGAGATTTACCCCAACACCCCAAGAGACCGATAAGAGATTTTACCCCGACACCCCAAGAGACCGATAAGAGATTTACCCCAACACCCCAAGAGACCGATAAGAGATTTACCCCGACACCCCAAGAGACCGATAAGAGATTTACCCCGACACCCCAAGAGACCGATAAGAGATTTACCCCGACACCCCAAGAGACCGCCTTCAGACTGTCGGTTTAAAAAGGTGTCGGTTTAGGGGGTGTCGGTTTAACCCTTAAACTACTAAGTGGGTCTTTTCGACCCATGTGAACTTTTCAAAATTTTTAATAAGGTTTTCTTACAAATTTTTAGTTTTGTTAATAAAGCTAGTTACCGTAAATTTTTTGAATAAAGGACACTCTTTAAGAAACGGACACACTCTGATTAACGGGCATGCGTGCGAGGGGTTGAAAAATAGAAGGACACTCTTTAACAAACGGACACTCTCTTATAAACGGACACCATAAATTTTATTGAAAAAATACAACCAAAATCAATCATCAAACAACAAAAGTTCATCTTCGCTAACATTTTCAAGGCTGATCTCATCTTCCTTTTGTTCCTTCCTCCTCTTATTGAGAAAAAATACAAAGTTTGCCGAGTTGTAAAAAAACCTTGCCGTAATTTTAGGGTTAAAGTGCTTCGACTGTAGAGTAATAAGTCGACTCTCCGATTAACGTCTTTCAAGGTAGCAACCCTAAGGGGACGTTAATCAGAGAGGGTTCATAGTTTTCATAAATTATTTGGCACATAACCACCATAAACAATAACAACTATCAGCTAGTGAGTAAAGTATTCTAGAAGATTCTTTTGTTTTAACCTTTTGACGCGTTCTTTGGCTAGCAAGTCATCCATTTTGTCGCAAAATTGGAGCATCGAAGGATCAGAGACTTTTGCTCCCACATTGCGCTGGAGAATTTTAAAGCTGCATGGGCCTCTTGAGCAGTGACTGGTGGCACTCTGCTTCTTAACGTCAAAGAAATGATGCGTCGCTTTTGTTTGGAGTTGACATCAAAATAACCAGAATAAACCATGACAGAGAACAAATGCGCACAAAGAGTTGCAGCCATAAAATGATGAACGAGAAATGAACCTTTTTAGATGCGAAAATCGAAATTGAATTGTTTTCCAGCTGAGACAATTTGAATTTTGAAAAAGTTTTGATAAATTTGTGAAGAGACGTTATTTGAGAGTCGTTTATGAGGTTTGGACCGGCTCTAACTGACGTTAATCAGAGAGGGACGTTAATCGGAGAGTCGTTAATCAGAGAGTCGACTGTACGGTAATTAAAACTTTTTTATTAGTAGATTGACACAGCAACCAATTTTCTATTTTTTAGTGTCAATAAACTCTTTTCCGTCTCTAAACCTCGAGTTCCTATCAGCAATAGCTCTTGAACACTGGATAACGCACACAGTGTCCTGTTTGATTTCAGAGAGCAGATAATCATTGAACAGGTCTTCACACCGCTCTATTGTGATCGAATGGCACTCAGGCTGAAACAAATCTAACGATAAATAATAAAATATATTAAAAAATTCACCCCTTCAGTGGTGCATGTGCAAGTTATGCATGGAGTTATTCTCTTGGTTTTGCCCAGATTGATAACTCTTTGGTCTACGACGCAAAATTCTTAAACTAATTTTGATTTTTTTTCTTTCTCATTAAAAAATACACACGTCTGTCAAGCCAAGCATATAGATCAGTAGCTGGTAGCTCTGGACATTTTATTGGCGCATTTCTAAAGGCTGGATTAAGTCTTGAGATTATAGGTTAACAAAACCTACGTCAAGTCATCAGGCAGAAGAAAAACATTAGGTTGTATTTTCTGGGCATATTCACTGCTTTCACAAATCATCTTACTCATAGTGGTTTTTCTAATTTCAGCTAGTTGAGCTAAACAAAGCTCAAATTTAAATTTTTGTTTTGGTCAAATTGTTTGATTTTAGTTGCTGGATACCCGTAAAAATAGGTTAGCTTAATCGAATGAATAACCAAAACTAAAAAAACGTTTTAATAGCAAATCTAACCCACTGGGTGTAAATCTCGTGGCTGGATCATCATTCTCATAATAAAATCTATCACATCTCTTAGAGCGTTGAAACTGCTCTGCAATAATGCAAGTCAGCATTGGTCCAAGAAGAGCGCCTTTCAAAGGTTTCTCCGACATTAGTCCAGGGAACAAATCAATGTCATTGACATTCTCGTAGACTGACTTCAGGGCAGCCACTGCTGACTCGTCCATACTGCCCAAGAGATCATCAAAAGTGATTGCTTTGGGCAGACCACACATATCTCTGTAGTGGTTGTAGGGTGGGATGCCGTGGTCTCGGCCTCTTTGGATGTTGACTGCAGGCAGGTCAAGCCCGGTTAGAGGACCACCTGGACGTTGGAACAGGTGGTTGCGTACTGCGTCAACTATGTGTCTGTCGTAGTCCATGCTGAAAATGTTTATTTTTTCCGACATTTTGTGAAAATTATAGAATTAAAGTCGCCGCTCGTATTGATGACCCCACTCAAGTCAGACCCGCCTAGAGTCAAACATTTTTTTTCACAATTATTGAAATTTTTCTTTAGTTCTGATTTGCCAGTCTGGTGCAAAAAATCAAAAAGATTACAATTTTGCCTATTGTTTTTCAAATACTAAATGAGTTTTCTAAAAAAAAGATTCACGATCTTTAAAAAATAGAGGGTAAAGATTTAGGGTCGCGGTTCCTGAAACTATTTAGTATTTGAAAAGATGGTGGCCCTATACGACAATAGGTCCCATTTTTTGCCTTGGTCCCCCCTGTTGATTTTTTTTTATTTTTTGCTTCTATTTTAACCAATTTATTTTCTTCTTTCAGTGACACATTAACATTCATAAAGAACACATTCGCGAGGTAGTGGGAATTTTCAATTTATAATCATAGCAAAGCATAAGTGTAAAATTATTGAGAACGACGCTTGAGGAGGGTATTCCATTGCGTGTGCATACCAACAAGTCAGAAGAATTTGGGGCTCATATGAAACATAAGATCAAGCGCCTCTATGGAACCAGTGATAATTTGCTCGCCTCGTACATTGCTGAAGCCGTTTTTCGTCAGAACTGTCGTGCAAGAAATCAAAATTATTTCAGAAAATTTGTTGAACAACTCGTGAACATTTATGAATGCTAATGTGTCGCCGAAAGAAGAAAATAAAATTGGTTAAAATAGAAGCAAAAATTAAAAAAAAATCAACAGGGGGACCAAGGCAAAAAATGGGACCTATTGTCGTATAGGGCCAAGATGGTTATCAAGGATCCTTGCTATTAACTGAAAAAACTATTACCGTAAATGTTCTAATAGCTCACCCGGGTGAGTTATTTTTCAACCTCTCTCCAGGGGGGTGAGTTATTAGAGAGGAGTGAGTTAATGGAGAGGGGTGAATTATTTTTCAGAGGGTCGGCGCCAAAGGCGCCGGATTTTTTTTGCGAAAGATGAAAGTACCCAAGCAAAAATTGTCATTTGCTTCACATACCGTATTTCTTCTAATTGCCGCACAGTCTCTAATTACCGCACACCCCTAACTTTAAAGACTTATATCTCGGAGCAGAGTGAATATTTTGCTAAGCTGTTTGATGCATTTCTTAACTCCCACGATCTACCGATTCCACTTTTCAGATCTGGTTAAGCACCCGAAAATCTCTAGATTGAATTTGAAAATTTCCGATTTTCGGGTGATTGAAAAATAAGCGCACATGTGCGGCAATTAGAAGAAATACGGTATCTATACCTTCACATTCCTACCAAAAATCATCAGATTTATTGAAGGGGGTACAATTCTACATTTTAAAATAAAATAAAGAAGGAATTATATATCATAATCATCAGATCATCAGCAAGCCAAAAAACGAAGTTTAAAACTGGTTTAAAAAAATTGTACGGTGGTGTGTTTTCTAGACTTCAATCGCTAAGAAAAATAAGCATCCAAAATGATTGATTTTTTTTTTTATCAAAACTGCCGACAAGAACTACTTCACTAGGGGGGTGAGCTATTAGAGAGGGGTGAGTTATTTTTCGATCAGCTCTCAGGGGGTGAGTTATTAGAAAGGGGTGAGTTAATGGAGAGGGGTGAGCTATTAGAACAAATACGGTAACCGAAAATTGAAAAAAACTTCAAAATTGGGCTAAAAAATTGTCAGACCCTAGGCGGTAACGAACTTTTTGGAGGGTTGTTAAATCGTAGGGTAACTGTAGATAAGTCATAATCTATTTTAAAACCCTTACCCAGGTGCTCCTAGCAGTCCCATGAGAATGGACTCCATGTGGCCACTATTTTCATCGTAAAATGAAGAAACATTGTTGAAATTGACCTCGAGATCTACAGGAACAGTGCTTTGGTTGTAAGCTGAGTTCATTCTGGGAAATACGTTCCTGATAAGGGTATGTCCAAATCTGAAAGCAGCTGTAGCAAGCTCTTGACTCACTTGAGCATCACAGTTGGGGTCATAGCCGGTAAAGTAGCCAGTTTTACGTGGTGTCAAGTCATATCTAGCCATTGTTTCACAGCCGAGTACCACTGGGAGAAATTCGTTGTAGATTACATGCTGCATTTTGGCGACCATTATCCTTCTGGTTTCCTTAAGAAGAAGAAAATTAAATGTCAGTCGACTCACTTTTTTTATTATCATATTTATGGCTCTTTTATAAACGTTGTCGTCGTCGCTGGCATTGAAATAAATGTTTTATAAAAGCGTTTCTACACCAACGACAAGGAACATCTTTCTTCCAAATTAGACAAATTTTGCATTTTAAGTTAGAATTTCAAGGGCTACCAAGTCTTCCCACACGTGTCCCCTCGAAATATTGACTTAAAATGCAAAATTTGTCTAATTTGGAAAAAAATTTCGTTGTCGTTGGCATCGTCGTTGTCGTTGGCGTAAAAACGCTTTTATAAAACATTTATTACAATGCCAGCGACGACGACAACGTTTATAAAAGAGCCATTAATAAATATATGAATAGTTTTAAAAATATATCTTCCAATTTTTATTTTTTCTCTCGTACTAGTCAAAAGATACCTTAAAGGGTGGAATTATGGTTCAAGATCTAATAAATTAATCCAATAAACTAAAGATAGAAGAGAAAACATCTCAATAAGTTCCTTAGCACCAGAAAGCTAGCAAGAGCTTCCTGACTAAGGTCACCACCGCCAATGGACAGGATCCCAATCAGGGGGGCAACCAATGGAAGTTGGGGAGAGACCCCACAATGGTAAGGTAGAAAACCACCTCATACTTTCCACTTAGAGATGTCTTAAAAACTAAAAATAAAGTTGGAAATGTGAGTGGTAAATCTACAAAATGGAGAACTGGCGCTACTGCAGAATTGGTTGCAAATTTTGCCTTGGTCCCCTATGTTGATTTTTTCCACATTTTGCCTTGGTCCCCCTGTTGATTTCTGTTTTATTTGACAGAAAAATTATTCCTGCACTAACTTTATTTCTTCGCACTTCGCACTTACTGCAAAACATCCGATTCTCCAACAAGTTGAGACCGACTAAAAGCTTCGCACATCATCATTTTACATGAGAAAAAGATCGCGTAGGCACAACGAATCGAAGTCCAGCGTTTGGCGAAAAGGAATGGTGAGCCACAAGAAGAACGGACATTATTCTACAAAAAATCAGATAAAAGATGATTAAACTATAAAATGTAACAGTAAAAAAATGAACAGATGAATAAAAGATGATTAAATATTTGAAATGAAATCAACAGGGGGACCAAGGCAAAATGTGGAAAAAATCAACAGGGGTGACCAAGGCAAAATGTGGAAAAATCAACAGGGGGGACCAAGGCAAAATGTGTAAAAATCAACAGGGGACCAAGGCAAAATGTGTAAAAATCAACAGGGGGACCAAGGCAAAATGTGTAAAAATCAACAGGGGGACCAAGGCAAAATGTGTAAAAATCAACAGGGGGACCAAGGCAAAATGTGTAAAAATCAACAGGGGACCAAGGCAAAATGTGTAAAAATCAACAGGGGGACCAAGGCAAAATGTGTAAAAATCAACAGGGGGACCAAGGCAAAATGTGTAAAAATCAACAGGGGGACCAAGGCAAAATGTAAAAATCAACAGGGGGACCAAGGCAAAATGTGTAAAAATCAACAGGGGGACCAAGGCAAAATGTGTAAAAATCAACAGGGGGACCAAGGCAAAATGTGTAAAAATCAACAGGGGGACCAAGGCAAAATGTGTAAAAATCAACAGGGGGACCAAGGCAAAATGTGTAAAAATCAACAGGGGGACCAAGGCAAAATGTGTAAAAATCAACAGGGGGACCAAGGCAAAATGTGTAAAAATCAACAGGGGGACCAAGGCAAAATGTGTAAAAATCAACAGGGGACCAAGGCAAAATGTGTAAAATCAACAGGGGGACCAAGGCAAAATGTGTAAAAATCAACAGGGGGACCAAGGCAAAATGTGTAAAAATCAACAGGGGGACCAAGGCAAAATGTGTAAAAATCAACAGGGGGACCAAGGCAAATGTGTAAAAATCAACAGGGGGACCAAGGCAAAATGTGTAAAAATCAACAGGGGGGACCAAGGCAAAATGTGTAAAAAATCAACAGGGGGACCAAGGCAAAATGTGTAAAAATCAACAGGGGGACCAAGGCAAATGTGTAAAAATCAACAGGGGGACCAAGGCAAAATGTGTAAAAATCAACAGGGGGACCAAGGCAAAATGTAAAAATCAACAGGGGGACCAAGGCAAAATGTGTAAAAATCAACAGGGGGACCAAGGCAAAATGTGTAAAAAATCAACAGGGGGGACCAAGGCAAAATGTGTAAAAAATCAACAGGGGGGACCAAGGCAAAATGTGTAAAAAATCAACAGGGGGGACCAAAGCAAAATTTGCAACCGATTCTGCAGTAGCACCGGAGAACTACCAAAGACAACTTTAACGGGCCTAAGTATAAAACCAGGACCGAGTGGGTTGGTCCTGGTTTTAGAACTATAGCCCATTCACTATAGCCTACTCTTTCAGCAATTTTAAAGGGCAAAATTAAAGTTTGCGTCAAAGTTTGCAGAGAACAAATGTTTTTTTTTCACAAATTCTGCTAACCTGAAACAGCTGATCATCCGACCAGAAGTTATTGATCTGACTAAGTGTCATAGCAATCTGGTTGTGTTGTCTTAGCAGAATGGTGTGTATGACAGTTAACCCAGGTTGTTCATTGTTCCTTTCGTCACCTGCATTAAAGCAAGGGTGTTTTGGTCTTGACCTGCAGTCCTTTTCCTGGGCTCCTTGAGGCAAGGCATGTTTGTTGTGTCCAAGATCCGTAAAGTTCAGTCTGCCTTTGTTAAAAAGTCTCAAGGCATTGGCTTCACACTCCGTGGAACCGTAAATATATGAAGCGTCTAGGTAAGAGGTCAACTGGTTTAATTGGTTTCTGTAGCCGAGGGTGAGTTGTCCCAGAAGAGAGCGTGCAAAAGGCATGCATCTAGGTGAACCATCTGAATGAACACTAGGGAAGAAGGGGTCACTGGCATCGATGGCTATTGGAAAGCAGTGTATGGAGAGTGTCTCCTGAGAATCACATCTACTACAGTTTAGAATGGTGTTGTTAGGACCTAAAAATGGTAGCCAGTTTTACGTAGCCAGTTATGAAACAGCTGATCATTTCCGTAAAAATGTATTTCCGTAAAAAGATCATTTCCGTAAAAATGTATTTCCGTAAAAAGATCATTTCCGTAAAAATGTATTTCCGTAAAAAGATCATTTCCGTAAAAATGCTAGAACAAACAAATCACTCAACAATTGCGCGCTTCGTGAACGATGGATTAAGTATGTTTTTCTTAGACAATTTGGAAAATTATTTTATTTTTCTTTAGGAGATTTACTTGCGACTGGTGAAAAAGAAAATCGACTGCTTCTTTTTGTGACGGATGCTGCGAAGTATATGAAGAAGGCTGCCGATGTTCTCTCTGCTTTGTACCCGAATATGGTTTATGTTACGTGCATTTGCCATGCTTTACATCGCGTCTCTGAGCAAATTCGTTTCGTGTTTCCCGAAGTGAATGACCTTATCTCCAATACGAAAAAGGTAATTTTAAGTTTCGTTTGCGTTGAGTGAATATCTCTATATAGTATTTGGGACGGGTGGGTGGATAACGCATTTAAGTACATGTTTGGTCACAAAGGAAAACTTTTTTTAGTGTAATATTTTTATTTGCATGTTTATACTCATTCGAAATCTCTTTTAATGGCGGAGGACCTTTCGCAATTAGATTTGAACATTGCTGTGAAAAATGAGATTTTGCCCTTTGAAAGTGAAAAGTGGATTTATATTTGAATTTCTCCGATAGGCGCCTGCTGCCCCTTGTAACGTAATATTTAGGTGTTCAAAAAAGCGCCTACTCGAATTGCTTTGTACAAAAATGTTTGTGACGACTTGCCTTTGCCGTCGGAGCCTATTCTCACTCGCTGGGGAACTTGGATCAAAGCTGCTTTATTTTACTCGGAGAATTTTCAACGAGTTAAATTGGTTGTTCCCTGGTGTTTCCCTTATTTAATGCTATTGTTGCAATTTAGGTTATTGAACTGTTGAATCAAAATGATGCCATCTCCATTCAATGCTCTCTACAGGCTTTCAATCGCGCTGACGTTACTTACAAGCTAGCCTACATCCAGTCTCAGTTTGCAATGATCCCTGTTGCAATTACGAAGCTTGAAACAAGTGGGATGCCTTTGATGGAAAGCCTAGATGTTCTTTTCAACGTGAAATGTGCTCTCGAGTCGGCTCCAGGCAGCATGTGCGCGACAAGCTCAATTACGTGTTGGACAAAACGAGGGAATCAAACGTCTGGTGGAAATTGCGAATGTTATCAACGGCGACAGAAGCGACTTAAATACGGATTCGAACAAAATGAAATATGCACCTATTATGTCCTGCGATGTTGAGCGCTCCTTTAGTGTCTACAAGAACGTGCTTGCCGAAAACAGAACTAGTTTTACACCAGAGAACCTTGAAATGTATATGATATGTATGTGTGAAGCAGAAAAGTCCAATAAAGTTGTCCAATAAAGTTGATTTATATGAAATTTACTTTGCCATATTTTTCCATATTTTTTGAAAAATTTCCATATTTTGACCATATTTTGGAAAATTCGCGGCCGTATTTATGGCCATATTTTTGATTTTTCCGTCCATATAAATCGCAGCCCTATAAATTACGCATTAAAAAAAGCAAAATACCTCTAGCAATAGGAGAATGAGTCATATCATGATCAATAATTTGCCCCATTTGCATGAGCATATGCGAGAACTTCACATGGAATTTGGGTTCATCTGCATGTACTGCGTTGGAGACACGTCTTGCTGAAGGCAAGAATCTGCCACTTTTCGCTTTGGTTCTCGGTGTGTCAAATCCTAACCAAAAACTAATAGTTTTCCAACAAAAATGTTAAAACTACCATCTTCATAAGCCGGGTCTAGCAAGCGTCTCAATGGCTCAAAAGCATTTCCGTAACTTGGAAACTTTAAATTGTTGCACCAGCCTGAGAACGTTCTGTACTTGTTGGTGTGATCACAAGGCAATGGTCTAGGCAAGCACTCTCTCTATTGCTAGTGCCACCCAGAAAGAAGGTGAAATTTCCTATTACTCTACTGACATCCACTTCAGGCAATAGTCTTTGGAGGGTGTTTATGTCTAGTTCTGAGGGCAAACGCTCGTTTTCAGATAGACCATCACTAAAAACAAAAAGTATTTGAATTTTAAAAGTTTTGGGTTAATACGGGAAGTACTAAAAGTAGTAGTAGCCTTAATAATTCGACTTCGATATACCTAAATAGGCTACATAAAAGCGAGCATAGTGTCCTCTTCTTTTAAACCCTTTCGGTTTGGTATTTTCTCAAGAAAAAATTCTCAAAATGCGAAAAAATTTTATTATGCAAGGGATATTTAAGCAGCTCAAACTAAACACATAGCAATAGCTTTCTTGCCCATCCTGTTTTTTAAGCCAGGTACTCTCAAATAAGCCAGTTACAACTCACTCACCAAATTGGTGATTCGCTAACGAATAAACCGTCCGAACTGCAAAATGTAAGCCCCTAACATTTTTGCAAAAAAAAAATAATGGGTGTAGCCAACCCTGAAATCGACCACCAAAATTTCGATTTGAGGATGCTTTGGTCCCCCAAACTGACTTCTTCGGCTATCGAAAAAAATCAGCTTGGGGAAAATAGAAATGTTTATGGTTGATCCCAGGGATGGCTATACGCGTGGTTTTCGTATTAAGCGCATAGGAAAACATAAAAGTGCTAAAAGCAAATAAGAATTTTGGGGGTTTGTATTTTACAGTTCGGCTGGTTTTCTTGTAAGTCGAAATTTTCAGTGTATTGCACTTAGAACCATATTAAAAAATTAAACTCACCCTCTAAGCAACACATTAGTGGTTTGCCGTAAAATGCCAGCGGTCCTTGCAATATCTAGTGATTCTCTCTTAGGAGCCATAAGATTTGCATGGGTTAAGAAGGCAGCCCCTCTGCTAGCACCTCCATTCGAGGCTCTTTGTCTATTGATACTTCTTGTCTCTGATTCTTCTAGTCTTCGAAATTGTTCAGCGCCCAGTCGGAGGGCTTTCTCTAGAGTTTCTTTTGTGATCGGCAACTTTCTTTTTTGCTCTTGATCTATCCAGTAGCGCAAATTTAGTTTGTTGAAGATGGTAGTGTTGCAGCTCATGGGGCAATTGCTTAAGCATTTGTTGGTTTAGAGCCGAGGTTTACGAAAAAATACCCATAATTGTCGGGCAGCTGAAATACATTTGGCTGTACCATGCCAATATCATCAGTGTTTTCGCAGATAATACCAGCTAAAGTGGTTTGACGCAACTCATTTAGCTGATCGTTGCTAAAGGCTGATGGTTGAAAAAAGTTTTCGTACCAAAATCTGTCTCCGTGGCGAAGCTTAAAACTTTTATTATAATTCTGGAAGATAAAGCAAGTTTGTATAGGATTTTCAGCAATAGTCTTTAATTATTTTAAACTAAAGTATCTAGTGTCAAGCTTTTAGTAAGTCAGTTTTTATTATCTTACTTTTCACAATGTAGGTTATTTCAACCTGTATCTTTGCTGTTGTGGTTAAAATCACCCGTCAAAAGGCTAGAAAAATTATTAATTTACCCCGCCAAATTTCAAAATTTTGTTTTATTCTTTAAAAGTTTATTTTTTTATTTTTGATACCAACTTGTAGCCCTGTATCTTAGCTTTATAACGAGATATCAACTGACCTAATAAGATATTAAAAAGTTGTATAAAAACTTTTGAATGGAATATTTTTTCTGAAAATTTAATCCATTCAAATCTTTTTTTAAATATTTTTTAGGTCAATTGATAGCTCGTTAGAAAACTGAGATCGGTACTATTGCTGTTTAGGCCACACCTCCTATTTATCACAATCAGGCTTAGGCAATGATAGGCCTTCTTTATTTCACATGTTTTCGTTACCTTTTGTAGTTTAGAAAAAATGTTTAAGTGTGTCCTAGCATACGCTAGCCTACCCTTGCCTAAAAAAAAGACCATAAAATACCCTAACTTGACCATCTACCTTAAAAGTTGATGTCAAACTTTTTTGACAAAAGTTTGAATTTCTATATCAAAAACTGTTTACAAATGTTTTTTTATCATGTTAACTAGCTCAAGAAGTCTTTTTTAGTCACTCATGAAAAAAATGTGCCTAACCAGCAATAGTACCCTGATAACAGGGCTACACGTTGGTTTAAAAATTTTGAAAAATAAAAAGTTTAAGAAATCTTTGAGACAGACAAATTTTTTAGATTTGACGGTATAAATTGCTAATTTGACGGAATTTCCAACCTTTTGACGAATTTTAGCTTTTCTTTGGTTTCATTACCTCGGGTCGCTGCGCTCAAACGGTTTTGCCCGGTAAGTAAAAAATTGCAGAGAAAGAAGACTAAGCTTTCAGTTTATTTACCCTTTCAAACTGTTTAGCAATGATGCAAGCAAAGGTAGGTCCGACCAGAGCACCTCTTTCTGGTTTCTCAGCCAGTCCCATAACCAGCAAATCAATGTCATCAACACTGTCATACAACTCTTTCAGTTGATCAGCTCTCAGCAGTCCTTCCAGAATTAAATCTTCCAATTCTTCAAAACTAGTTGGTCTGCTTAGTCCACAGGCCTCCCTCCAAGCTGTGTACCCATTTATACCATGGTCTCTGCCCTGTTGAATCAACATGGCAGCCAAATCTAATCCATTTAAGTCTGAACCTCTAAGAAACTTTTCCCTTAGATCTTCGTTGAATCCAGCTGCAAGTTTTCTAGTAGGCTCTCTTAGTAGAAAACGTAGTGTAGCATCCAGCCAGTCGCGGTGGTACAGTTGTGAGGGATCATTGAAGATGTTGCCAAGGTGGCGCATTTGACTAAATTGGCTGCTAGGATCTTTGTCAGCTATGCCAATAGATTCTGGTAGAAGTGTGTAGAAAAATAAACCAACAGCTGAAGCGTATTCGTTGAGAATGCTGGGATTGGTCTTCTGAAAATTTTCGTAGTACAGGGTGTTTCAAGAAATTCGCACAGTACTGCACTGAATTCTGACGCTTGTTTTGATGACAATTTTGTATGTCCCCCTGTTGTTTTTTGGCCTTACCCATCCAAAGGCCACCTACAGACCAGGAGCCAAACAACAGGGGGGACCAAGCGAAAATCGTGTTTTTCACATTATATACCAAAAAAATTGTCATCAAAAACTGAGACGATCTGCGTTTACAGAATTTCCAATTCGCGTCAGAACAAAAATTATGGCAGCTTAAAGTGTGCGAATTTCTTGAAACACCCTGTATTTTAAATGCGATATTACAGTCTAGTTCGATCCGATGACTTCTTTTAGCTCGATTTGAGTTTTGCCAATTGCTGGTCAGTCTAGTCCGAAATATCGAGGATTTAGATTTTACCGATCGCAATTGTACATAGCAACAGTTTTGCCGAGAAGACCCGCGGGTCTCGATTATACGACACCTCTTTTTAAAAATCAGGTGTCGGATAAACGAGACCCGCGGGTCTTTCGGCAAAACTGTTGTTATGTACAAAGCGATTGGTAAAATCTAAATCCTTGCGATATTTCGGACTAGACTGAAGACCGAAGACAACTGGCAAAAGGCTTCAAAAATCGAGCTAAAAAAAGTGTCGGACCCGAGGTGGGAACGAACTTGAGGGGGTGCCGGATAAACGACACTACAGTCTAACCTCGATATAACGTACCCCCTGGGAGAGGGGTAAAGGGGTACGTTGTATCGAGGGTACGTTATATTGAGGGTACGTTATATCGAGGGCAAAAACCAAATAGATGACAGGTGTACGTTATATCAAGGGTTTGTAAAATATTCAAGTGATTTTATTCATAAGCTCAACAATAACAATTCCGCGAACAACAATCAATGGCTAGCGGAGAAAAAACCTTTTGACGTTTCGGCTTTGGAGTACTCATCAAAACTAAAAGGGAAACATTTAATGACTACAGAAAACATTGCAGAAGCAGAAAAAGAGCAAAAACTGTATGAAATTGGTAAATATACCACACTATTTTTCAAGGGTACGTTATATCGAGGGTAACGTAAAGGTCAGTGTTATCTGCAAGGGGTACGTTATATCGAGGGTACGTTATATCAAGGGTACGTTATAACGGGGGTAAACTTATTGTAATTTGAAGTAAATCCAACCAAATCGTCTGAAGGGGTACGTTATATCAAGGGGTACGTTATATCGGGGGTACGTTATATCGAGGTTTGACTGTATACTGTAATTTTTTGAACAGGGTCAAAAGACTTACAATATTGTAGTCGCTGTCAAAAGAGTTTTGACGCAGCTGAAGACCATTAGCTCTGAGCTGGTTCTTGCCTACCACAATGGGCAGCCACTCATTGTAAGTGATGTGCTGCAATTGAGCAACTACTATTCTTCTCGACTCTTGATAGAGGCGTTCGTCGTCCCAGTAGGGGTTTAACGCTTTTAACTGTTTGGCTAATTGGTTGTGGTGTCTGAAAATAGATGAAAATGAGCGCCATGTTTTATATTTCTTTCATAAACTTTTTTTGTTAGCCAGAAATTTTTCGAGGCAATAAGCTTTCAAAAGCAAATTCTTGCAAAATTTAGCCTACCTGACCCAGATAGTGTGAAAAGCAGCATTTGTGGGCAGCAAATTGGTGACAGGAGATCCGCTCAAAAAGCAAGGTCTTAGCTTTGAAGGACTGTTACAGCTTTTCAAATCTAGTAATGGAGGCAATAAATCCATTCTCGACGACTGAGGATTGGTTTTTAGAAAGCCGTCGGAGTGAAGTCGCAATTCATCGGCCATCTGCTTGTTGCTTCCATAAATATGGCTGCCATCGATAAAAGAAGAGACTAAATTGCCTTGCTCTCTGACTCCAAGGCTACAGTTCTCCCTGGGTGCCACAAATGACCTAGCGTAGGGGATGCACTGACCTCGTCCTACACAACAAAAATTAGTAAAAAAATTGCAAAAAAATTAGATACCTTTGTAGGTTTGATCATCTGGCTCACTTAAAATCGGCATACATTCCGGGTGGTCTTCAGCACAACAAGGAATAGGTAGCGTTTTTCCTTCTAAAATTATCGAATCTATAAATCATCTATCATTAGTTTTTTGGTTTTTAGAAATTGTCTTAAAAAAACACTTAAAATTAGACAAGAGCTCTTGCTCAGAAACATTAAAATGATCTCATGAGCAGTGATGTGCGCAGCTCCGCCCTTGGCTCTGGCTCCTGCCTCCGAGCCAAGAGCCAGAGCAGGAGCCAAAATTTTTGACAGGAGCCAAGAGCCAGAGCAGGAGCCAAAATTTTCGAGGCAGGAGCCAAGAGCAAAAATTTCAAAGTTCAAAGCAAACACTTTGGAAAATACTGTAAAAAATTTTCTAAAATTTGCTCCGAGCCAAGAGCCAGAGCAGGAGCCAAAATTTTCGGCAGCACATCACTGCTCATGAGTTTCACTGGCCTGACTTTGTTTTTTAAAAAGTTGGCAAAAAAAGTTTTAGACTTTTTATTTTCTTTTAGCTTAGAATTTTGGTAAAGGGACGTTTTGTCCTTTTTTACACATTTCAAAAAAGGATATCTTTAATTTTGCCTTGGCCCCGTGTTGATTTCTTTGCAAATTTTAGTTTTCTCAAAATGTGTCAAAAAAGTTTTTTCTTATTATCTTATTATCAATTGGGCTTTGCCCGCGTAGGTTCGAATCCTGCCGACTGCGCCAATTGTTGTAATGGTCAAAATAGTAGGTAGCGAACCCACTAAGCTACGCGCGTACTTGTGACCTAATCGTATATAACAATAAAAAAGTGGTTGTAACTCGAATACCGTAATTTTTTTCAAACGCGTGCCGATATCATGTTTAGTTTTTGATAAAGCTTGACTATAGAATCCACACCCACGCAGAGTGCTCAGATGGCCGAAATATTGCTTGTAGTTTTCTTGTAACATATTCTTGTGGCACATTTGAATGTAATGCTTTGTGATGATTCTGGTGCAAAGTCATGTAACTGGCCATGTATCACGAAATTTGGAAATCACGATCAAATTTTGGCGTTGCAAAGTTTGGTCCTTGTTCCTCCGCCTGATGTTTAAATCTACTCGAGATAATTACAGTACTCTCCACAAAGGTCGGCTACCAACCTGGTGGGTTGGGTACCCTCAAGATCATTTTTATATTCTCTGGGTGAATCATGTACCCTTTAGATGATTTTAATGCCCTCTCGATATATTGGGTACTTTCTGGATGGTTTATGTACATTCCATGTGGATTGGGCGCCTTCTGAGTGGTTTTAAAATTTTCCAGTACCCTAAAGATGAATTAAGTACCCTTCACGTGATTCAAGTATGGTCCAAGTAGATTGAGAAATTTACAAGTAATTTCAATTTTTCCTTAGTGAAATAGTTTCTTTCTGAGTGGTCAAAGCATATCTACGAAAAAAATCAAGAAAGATTCATCCTTCATAGTCCAAAACAATGCTCAAATCTTTTTGAAAATTTTCGAAAAAATGCCTTGAGAGACTGAAGAGTCAGAGTGAGAGTTTGGAGAGCGAAGAACTGCTCAAAATACAGACGCTTACTTGAACCGTAGCTATTTCAACACCTGAGTAAATAAGCGTATCGTTAAACTTTTATAAAGTATCAAATAACATATTTCGAAAAAAAATCTAAAATTTGCAAAAAAAATCAACAGGGGGACCAAGGCAAAATTAGCGGCTTGCTCAAAACAAATGTCAAAATAGGGCAAAACGTTTAGGCACCAAAATTTTTTAGCTTAAAACTTGAGTTTTAATAAGTTCTAAGTTTTTAATGTTTAAAAATGTGACGCTACCGGAGTATACCCCCCCCCCTAAATGAAATTTTTTTTGAACTTTTTCAAAACACCATTTTTAAGCATTTCCTACACGTTGAACACGATAAAAAAGGTGTTTTCACCTACTTTTTTCTATAAAAAGTCGATTTTTTCAAAATCTGATTTCTGTTTATTGTAACTTGGTAAATCAGATGTTGAGGGCACCTTGGCCCCAAAAAGATGGAATTTGAACATAATTTTGTTAACTGGGGCCTACCGCATAAAGAAACTCTGGTATGCATACATTTTTTATGCATCCAGAGTCACTTTCGAGTGAGGTATGTGGGTGTGCGCATCTCAACCCCAAGCAACCAAGCCTGCGCACATGAAGGGGGCGCAAGAAAAAAAATTTTCATTTGGGAGGGGGTATACTCCGTTAGGGTCAAAAATGTTTTTAGGCCATAACATGATTAACTTGATAAGCTAAATTTTGGTGGGCCTTCAGAGTGACTAAAGAAATCTACACCCCGATAACACATCACGTGGATAAGACGTCACCCAAAAGTTGATCCCAGGGGTGACGTGTTATTCAGGTTTAACTGTATTTATTATTAAACGCATTAAAAGCAATCTATTTACCCTGAAACAATCGATTAGAGCCCACCATTGCCACATCTTCGTATATAAACTGTGACCATTGGGCCAGCATCAACGAGCAAGCATTTTGTGCTGTTGTGCTAGAAGCATTTAACACTTTTCTAGAAAGTAGTCTTGCACTAGGAAGAGCGTTGCCTTCCTGGCTGGCTCTTCCGCTACTGATTCCTAATTATATATAAGATATATATTTTTAATTATATAGAAAAAGTACCATCAGCATAAGCAGGCTGCAATATTCTTTGCATCGGCTCATAAGCAGCACCCCACAAAGGTTGTCTAACATTGTTGCAATGGCCGGAATATGTCCTGTACTTGCCAGGAATGCAGTCCACAATTAGGTTTAGAGGGCACACCGACTGCACTGCACTCTTCTCTAGATCCATTTCAGGCAGCCCGAAGTTGATTTGTTCATCCGTCAATTTGCCTTTGTTAATGTTTTGAGCAGTTTTGAGTGCAATAAGTGCGGAATAAGACATTTCTTTAGCAAATTTATCCATTCGTGTTAGGTCACTCCAAGCAATGGTCGAATACAAAAAGTTTGTAGCTAAAAGTAAAGGTAAAATTTTAAGCTAGAAAATATTAGGTTGCAAAAAAGTTTGAAAAGCTTGTTGTGTTTTGGAAAGGCGCTCAGAAATGCTTAGCCATTTGTAAAAATCTGTTTAAAAATTAAAAAAAAAAATTGAGTGATTTCTGCCTTGGTCCACCTTGTTTTTGTTTTATTTTTAGGCTTAGGCAGGGGTTGGCTAGCGTATGTCAGAACCCAAATAAAAATTATTCTAAGTTCGAGTTTGTCTTAACATATTATGCAGAATCCTTGCCTAAGCCAAAAACAGCGCGATCAAGGCGAAAAAACCCTCCAATTGTGCAATGGGGCCGAAAATTTTATGATGAATTAAATGATAATGGCAATCACTGGTGGCTGCTACTAATAGCACTACAAAGCCAATATTAGTGCAGATTGGTGTTTATGTAAGTAAATACCGGCTACCAGACATTTTCAACTATTAGTAGAAAAGGTCGCGCGACAAATTTTACGAATAGTAGAAAATGTCTGGTAGCCGTAAATACCAGTGTTTTAAATGGCTTGGCTCTTGGCCAGTGTTTCCATGATGTCATTTTTTTGCGTATGATAGTGATATGATATGGTTGAGAAAATTTTCGTATGATATGATAATTAGAGATGATGACGGGACGGGACGGGACAATTCCGTCCAATTTCATTTGGCTCCAAGAATTTATACAATTCCGTCCCGTCCCGTTAATTTTAGAGAATTGTCCCGTCCCGGAATCCCGCCCGGAAATTTTTAAATTTGAATTCTGACCCGTCCCGTCCCGAAAAGGTCAAGCCATCATCTCTAATGATAATGATATAATGTGGCCTAGAAATTTTTCGCATGATGTGGTAGTGATATGATGTTGTCCCAAAAGTTTTCGTATGATATGATAGTGATGTGTTACCATTAAAAATTTTTCCAGGTGATATGATAGTGATATCGGTAAAAAAATTAGTGTCGAGTATTAAACTACAAAAATATGAGCAACCAATGAGACACTGCAGGTAGACAAATAAACAAATTTCGGTTGATATGATAATGATATAATATTGGTTAAAAAAATTTCAGCTGATGTGATATTGATATCACGATCATATCATTATTTTATCATAAATAGTGATATCATGGAAACACTGCTCTTGCCTCGTTGCAAAAGCCGACTGCGTGTTTGCTCAAAGCCATTTAGAGGCCGAGATCTTAAGGAGCTAATTGATTCGACCCATTAAGAGATCAAATTTTCGACAATCATTTGGCTCCAAGAATTTTTTTTACAAAACTGATTAGTAAGAAAGTGAACCACATTTAGCAAAAAAACTAAGAATTTTTTAAACTTTTGAAAGAAAATACTTTTAAATTTTTGGACATTACGTGAAAATGCCCAGTTTTGGGGAAAAAGTGCGCAGAAAATGTGAAAAAGTGCGCTATTTTTGGTTGTAGTCAAAAAGGAGAAAATCTGCCCAGCTTTTGTGAAAAAGTGGCCAGTTTTTCGAAAATATTCTCAGTTTTTGTGAAAATTCTCTAGATGCAGGACTAAGTCGGCATATTTCGGTGACCAAATGATACAACATTTATTAGTTGTTGTTTCGGCTTGAAGAAATACGCTTTGTAAAAATACGCATGAATATAACAGGGTATATCCAGAAGTGGGCACATTTTACCAAAACTGAGCACATATTCCGAAAAACTGGGCACTTTTTTTCACAAAAACTGGGTAGATTTTAGCCTTTTTGACTACAACCGAAGTTACTGGGCACTTTTTTCCCAAATCTGGGCACTTTTCCGTTTTGTCCATTTTTAAAAATAAATAACCTTTAAAATCAGCATACAGTTGTGGCTCTGTTGCATTATAAAGTTGGTCCACGAATTTTTTAGCATCTTGAGCCGATTTCAACATGCTTTTTTCTGTAACTACTTTTGATATTTCCCTTAAGGCTGCCTGTTTTTTGGATGAGAATCTTTCCAGTTCTGCTGGCAAATCTTTTGTAGTGAACTCTGTAAAATATACAAATTGAATGAGAGTCTTTTTAAAATGGCCTTCAAAATAAAAGCGACTACCGTCAGTAATAGCCTCATCTCTGATATTTTGCACACCAAAAGCAGCTACTGTGCCTGATACTCCAACCCCTGCAAACTCGTTTTTGCCGCAAGGAATGAAACTTTTGCCACAAGGGAAATTGCTCCTTCTTTTCCTGACATGAACGTCGTCATTGGTGTTTGTGTTGGATAAGGCATAGATTGGCAAGCAAATAAATAAAATGACAATGGATTGAATCCAACTAAGACACCTTATAATCATCTAAATTTTCGAAAATACAGTCAGCCCTCGATTCAACGTCACCCCCGACTCAACGTCACCCCCGATTCAACGTCACCCCCGATTCAACGTCACCCCCGATTCAACGTCACCCCCGATTCAACGTCACCCCCGATTCAACGTCACCCCCGATTCAACGTCACCCCCGATTCAACGTCACCCCGATTCAACGTCACCCCGATTCAACGTCACCCCCGATTCAACGTCACCCCCGATTCAACGTCACCCCCGATTCAACGTCACCCCCGATTCAACGTCACCCCGATTCAACGTCACCCCGATTCAACGTCACCCCCGATTCAACGTCACCCCGATTCAACGTCACCCCTGATTCAACGTCACCCCCGATTCAACGTCACCCCCGATTCAACGTCACCCCGATTCAACGTCACCAAGCATATTTTGCGTCGTAATTCAAAATTTCAAACTGGCTTGTCCTTAATATTTTTCTTTTAATTTTTGTGCTTTTCACTTATGCTCCTTTTTACTTTTCAAATGCACGTAATTATTCTATCAAAAAAATTTCGTCATGCCAAGATCATCTAAAATGAAAATAAAACGAGTCGGCAAGTTATGCGCACGACACCTTCAAACGATCTATTTAAAAGGCTAGAAGAGAAAAGAAGCACAAAAAGTAGAACTCTAGTGTTTCGGATGGTGCTGGTGCAGTGGGTAAAATGCTCGACGCCTGCATAACTTTGCTTAAAAAAACGTGCCTTCTATTTTTTGCCATGTATTAGAAATCGTCTTCTACAAATCAGGGAGAAAGAAAAAAAGTCAATTAATAGTCATTGTTTCTAACCTAAATGTTGAATATTGTTAATGGTATTTGACTGTTATGTTGGCTCAAAGGCAAAATATTTGTATGATTACTTGTTCAAATTTAATCAACTCTCGATTTAACGTCACCCTACAGGCTGTTTGTCCTAAAAACCTCGATTTAACGTTACTGTAAGGCCGGTCTCCTAGGGTGACGTTAAATCGAGGGTTGACTGTATAGTAAAACTACAAAATAAATAAAAATTGAATACAATATACACTTTCAAAAGACTTTGCCTGAATATATACGGGATGGCCCAAGAAATTCCCCTGATTTAAAAAGCTCATATCTTTTTGTAGGAGCCACATTTTAAAATCCTGTTTTTACACATAGTCTTAGAATCCTGTAGGATTCATTATTTTGCTAAATTCACGAAAAAAATTTTTGACCAAATTTGCCTTGGCCCCCTCTGTTGTCCAGAAAATAATTCACTAAAAATGAAAAGTGTAAAAATCGGTATTTTCTGGACAATAGGGGGGACCAAGGCAAATTTGGTCAAAAATTTTTCTTGAATTTAGTTTTTCTATTTTTGAACTTTTACAAAAAAATAAGAAAAGAGTTGCAATCATACAAGTACATACAATTTCACCCTGTTAAATAGGTCCTGTTAAGTTATTTTTGATATAAAATTAATGTTTGATCAACAGTTTTATTTTGTGGACGCACATTATTATTTTTACCAAAACGAGAAATAAAAAAAGTAATTCAGAAAATCGTAGTATGGGTTGGAGTCGGAATTAGAGGATTTTGCATCATAAACACTAAGGTTGCTGAAAGTTGCGATGGCCGTGTCAATTGCTAGATTTTCAATTTTGGCGATTCTTTTGGCAATTGCCAGAAAATATTTAGCCGTGGGAGTGCAGCAGCTCTAGTAAATGCCCTATACTTCATCGTCGATTCCAATTCTTATTCTAACTCCGAGTTTCTGAACAAGTCATAAACCCAAAAAATATTTCAATTTAAATTCCTTTAAATTTAACAAACACACATACAGACGGATACAGCTCACAGAGCCCCATTGCTCCTCCGATCAATGAAACTAATGCTTAAATCTAAACTACAGCGATAGATTAAAAAAAACCCCGTCAGCCGGACAAAAGCTAATCAAGAATCAATTCACACGTTCATTTATTTTTTATCCAAACAAAACTGGCTTGTACTGACCGCCTTGAAGAGTCAGTTGTGGCTATGTGACCAGATGGGAGGAACACAAGGAAGAAGATGATTAGAAGCAGAATAAGACCTTTTTTGGCAAACATAAACAAGAAGAAGATTTTATCCCTTGCGGCTATTAAAAACATGAGAACAGACAGTTAATAAGGGGTAATGATGTGGGATGATTGAGTCAAGCAAAAGGCAGCTTCAAACTAGTGAGTGGTGGCGATGAAAGGGATATGTCATTGGAGAGCAGGTCAAATAATTTCACTTTCTTCTTTGTTCTGCTCTTTCTTATTACCACAAGTTTTTTTGCATAGAGAAGAGCATTTGACACCGGAATTACTTGCAATTTTCCTGTGATATGACAAAATAAAAAAATGCGAAAATTAATTATAGGCAGGGCTGGGAACTGTACTTTATTTAAAGATTTGTACTTTATTTGGGCTTCTGTACTTTATTGTACTTTATTTTGAATTGGCGCTGTTGTTGATTTAGTGCTAACCTCTGTCGAAATGTCTCAGCCAAGAAGAAAGAACATCTACAAGGCAGATTTTGCCAAGGAATTCAAAGGGATTTGAAAGGGGAAGGACGAAAATCACACTCACTGCATTCCTTGTCAACAAGAGATCAACCTGGCGTCTATGGGCAAAACAGCAATCAAGCAGCACCAGGACTCGAAGAAGCACAAGCAGAACGTAAAAGCCGCTAGCACGACAAGGTTTGGTTTGCTTGGAATGCTTTATTATTGGCTTTTTCCAGAGCACTCGCTAACTTCACGCCAAGCCGATCTGTGCCGACTGCTATCGATGAGAAGACTGCTGCCGCTGAAGGAGCCTGGGCCTTTCACGTCGCGACTCACAACCAAGCGTTTGCCTCGACCGACTGCTGCTCATCTGACATTCTCTTCCGACCAATGTTCTCAGTCTCCGAGGTGTCCAAGAAGTTTGGATGCACGCGAAAGAAGACCAAAGCGATTTTGAAAGATTTGCTGGTGTTTATGGTTTCTTGTTGATTCCCAATATTTAGGTGTGCTGACTCCATACTCCGTCGAATGTCTCCTGAAGGAACTTGGTGAGCAGCCACTCTCGATTTCAACTGACGCTTCAAATCACAAGTTGTTCCCGCTCGTCATCAGGGTTGTTTTTATTCGTTTGAACTTTGTTACGCAGATTGTTTCAGGTTCTTCACTGCTGCCAAAGGAGTTCAAGTTTGACTGCTAGATATGAAGGATCTGCCTGGAGAAGATTCGCAGCAGGTCGCCGACTTCATCACTCAAATTCTGGAGAAGCACGGACTCAAGTGGGAGAACCTCGTCTCGTTTTGCGCAGACAATGCTCCCGTAAACTTTGGTGGACCGCAAATGCAAGGGCCGAATAACGTCTTCAAGAAACTGCTGCTCAATAAAAAGAACCTGATTCCTGTTGGATGCCCAGCTCATATCTTCCACACTTCTGCGCAGAAAGAAGCGAATTGCCTTCCATTAAATATCGAAACCGTCGTCTTCAATATTGCAAGCTTTTTCAAGGGATCTACAAGCCGACATGAACATTTCAAAAAAGTTTTTGACTTTTTCGAGGTTTAAACTTTCTTTTCTTCCTCAACTTGACTCGCTTTTTTCAGTCCAACTACGACACGATTCCAACACACGGTCCGACTAGATGGCTCACACTGGGCAAAGTAATCAACAGAATTCTGAAGCTCTGGGAACCGCTGACTGCTCTCTTTGGATTCGCCAACTAGCCGCCTCTCTTTCTCGAGAAGTTCTTTGCATCAGAGGAATCGCTTCCGGTTCTGCAGTTTCTTCAGAGTGTTCTGGGCGTCTTCAAAAAAACCTTTGCTCCAACTTCAGGTTCCTTTGCTTTTTCAATTTATTAATAATCGCTTGCTCTCAGAAGTCAACTGCGCTTTTGCCGGAACTCGTCCAAATCGTCGAATCTTTCAAACAGAAGATCGTGGAGCGGAAGGCGATGGAATTCTTTGGTGCGGCGACTGCAACATCTCTTTGATGCGTGGACTTGGATGTGAAGGAAAGGGTAAGCGAGAGTTTCCAGGTTGGTTTTTGTTTTGCTTAGTATTTGTAACTCCTTTCTTCAGGACTTCTACGCAACGTCATCGAATACATCGACAAGTGGTTCCGTGTGGTTGCTCTGCCTACAAACATCTCATGGATCATGCTGAAAGAGAAGAACATCGACTACACTGAGGTTGTGGAGCTGGCAAAGCAAGCGGCGCCAGGAATCGTGGAGAAGGATGAGCTCTTCAATGAAGTGGTCGAAGTGAATCGGATGCTGCGCCAAATCCCAGATGAAGTCTTCGATGTGGATCCAGCGAAAGCGATGTGGCAGAAGATCTTCAAGGTAAGCGAGATTGTGGATTTCGAATTTTGTGGATTTCTTTACTTCTTCTTCAGGGCAACGATGCGCTTCCACATCTATATCGTCTCATCAGTACCACCCTATCCGTCCAGTTGGCCAATGCTTTCGTGGAGCGGGTCTTTTCTTTGTGTAAAGCCCACTTACAAGTCCGCGTCAACCACGATCTCAACTGCGCCGACTTATACAATTTGCTCTTGAAGGATGATGGGCTCAGAAAGAAAATTCAGGAATTGTAAAAATGTGAGAGAGAATAATTTGTTTGATCGAAATTTTGATTGTTTTGTCTAAAATTGTTATGGATCTGATGTAAAAATGTGCAAAAAAATTTTTGTAAGCGAATTTTGGGAAGTGTACTCTAATTTGGACCCAAAATCTTTATTTTTTGGAAATGTACTTTATTTCAAAATTTTGAGTTCCCAGCCCTGATTATATGCCATTCTCGCAGTTTTTCATGTTTTATCCTATAGTTCATGGTAACACATTTTGTTAGGTAAAGTTAAATGTTTACTAAGTTTACTCATATTTACTAAGAATGTAAAATCAAATCTGTTAAATTGTAAAATTCTGTTGGTTTTTTTGTCTGAATGTTTGAACACTTTCAACCACAATATAGTAATCATTTTCATAACACGCCTTAATTTAAACTTTTAGACTTTCAGGGAGGTGGGGATTGGTGGCGGAAATTTTCTAAGTCGAATTCTAATCTACAGTTATTTCGGGTTTCATCCTGATTAAGACTGAGTGGGTGCTTACCCTGATCCAGGATGAGACCGCTCGACAGAAAATATTAAAAAAATTTTACTCCTCAAAAGTCAGCTATGAAAAAACTTCAAATTGAGGTGTTTTATAATAAATTACATTATTAATTTTTTTCTAAGATAAGCGAAGAAAATTATATTATTTAATATGTTTAAATATATATTAACAAAAGTTATTTATTTGGAAAAAGCAGAAGAAGAGCACATTCCTTGTTTCAATCACAAAATCAGTAGTCAAATGGCGAAGTTCTAGAAAAAGAAACTAATTTTTTACTGTTTTAGTGACTTAAATATAAATTCACCCACATTTTTCTAGCATCTATGAACTGAGGAGTGGCAAAAGGCGAGTTTTCCACAGCTTCTTTGCCTGACTTTTCTTTGTAGTCTAAAATTTATCTTGAAAAAAATAAAGGATTGAAAGCAGTTACTTGTACATTGATCTTTTTGTCCTGATTGTTTTTTCAAATAGTTCCTGTAGCGAGCCACAAAGCAAATATATCCACACAACGCAATCAAAATGAGAATGCCTATAGCCACCAGTGCTATCCAAAATACCAGCTGCTTTGTCAATTTAAATTTAGCAAACCCAGAAGCATCCAAGGAGTCGGCCAAAGAGGAATGTTCCGCTGTCAGACAGCTCTTAAAAGACACAAATCAGTTTAAAAAAATTAGTTGTATTTGTAGCTAGATGCATTTTCAGTGGTTCAAAAAAGTTTAGAACATTTTATAACAATTGTCATGTGGTTTGAAAATGTAGAGTAGAGATTTGAAACTCAAATTTCACGGCGCAGTGGGTAATACTTCTCGAATTCGACTCCAATTGCGGGCAGTTTTATTTTATAGCGACGTTTTTATTTTAAACTTTTCCCCTCAGATCCGAAAAATGCAGGGAATCTGAATACTGGGGTCTACCGATAAATAAACGTTAGTATGCACGCTTTTTCATGCATCCAGAGTCACTTTCCAGTGATTTGTGTCTAAGGTATGTGGGTGTGCGCATCTCAACCCCAAGCAACCAAGCTCCCTGCGCCCCCGAATGGTTCAACAGAGATGACCAAGTCGAAAAATAACTAAAAACCACAGAAGCGACCAAGGCAAAAATAACCAAAAACCACAGGGGGGACCAAGGCAAACAAAAAACGGGTTTTTAGAAAAATGTCCTACTAACACTTTTTTCGTGTTTTCTATCATTTTGAAGCCTGAAAAATGCTGAAACCTTAAAAACGCACTTTTGGGCTGGGAAAATAGTGTACTTTAGCCGTTTTAGCCTTAAAATTAGCAATGATCACTATATAGAGTGTTGTGTATACTGCCGGGCCAGTCGCAAGTGATCACTATATAGAGCTTCATCTCCCCTTCATTTCCTTATGAACCAACCAAGTCAAAGCCAGATGATCACTATAGTGGGAGTGATCGCTATATCGAGGTTTGACTGTACCAATGTGTAGCCCTGAATCCCTTCTACAAAACTACAAAGAAGCTATATCTCAAAGCTATAGAAAATAAAAAAGTTATGCCCTTTTGAAGCGGACAAGTTATTTCCCCTATCAGAAAAGAGAAGAAAAATATTTGGAACTTGTTTACTTGGGGTGGCCTTTTCGGTCAACTGTTAATAGTGTTCAGACGTCTCCTAAGTAATTTTTATACGCTAAAACCGATAAAAAAGTTCTTTCCAAACAATTTCCGTACTAAAAAGACATGTTTTGAAAAAAAAATTGGTTATCGAAGGTTGACCAACTGCCTTGGTCCCCAAGGTAGGTTGAGCGAATGAGAGCGGTGTCAGACTACAAAAGATTTCCACTACGTTTTGGTTGCTGGAGCTGGGCAAAATGAGTCTTTAATGCATGTATGATCAAGAGTCTTGCTCGGAATCATGTCAAAGGTAAGTGAGTGCGCGCATCTCTAACCAACCAAGCCCGCTGCGCCCCCTTCGGGGGTCATTTTTCGACTTGGTCATCTCTGTTGAACCATTCAGGGGCGCATTGGGCTTGAAGTTGAGATGCGCACACCCACATACCTTAGACACAAATCACTCGAAAGGGACTCTGGATGCATAAAAACAGTATGCATACCAGAGTTTCTTTATGCGGTAGGCCCCAGCTAACAAAACTATGTTCAAAATCCCATTTTCCGGTATTTTTGAAGATATGAAGGTACCTTTTTTGGTTTATTTAGCTTAGGGGACCAAGGCAGTTGGTCAACCTTTGATAACCAATTTTTTTTTCAAAACATGTCTTTTTAGTACGGAAATTGTTTGGAAAGAACTTTTTTTATCGTTTTTAGCGTATAAAAATTACTTAGGAGACGTCTGAACGCTATTCACAGTTGACCAAAAAAGGCCCCCCCCGCCAAGTAAACAAGTGCCAAACATTTTCGTTACAAGACAAAAATTTAAATATAGGTCAAAATTCAAACTGTCAAATTTCTCAATTCACCGTTTTCCTTCATGTTGAAACCCCGTGATTGTGTTGAAATTTATTTGGCACATTTTGGAATTTCTGATCATAAAAACTCAACTTTTAACTCCTTTTTTACACAGTTTAGTCTCTGAAACAAGGAAAAAAAAAGTATTTAAGTCCTCAAAAAGCATTTTTAGCAAAAAAAACTTTTCCACCTGACTAAACTGACTAAAAGCCCTACAGGCATAAAAATGAGCATAATATCTGTACCTAACGAAAAAAATTGGAACCGTAAATTTTTTTAACGTTTAAAATTTTATTTCATAGTTTTCGCTCCAAAGTGGCAATAAGCACTGGATTAAATAACCATTCCAAAGTAAAACAAAAAAATCTATTACCTCAATATTGATAACTTTGAAAACTTTGTAGAGATTGTCAAGATTTCGGTTGAAATTTGAGGTAATTGAGACAAGCTGCATGCTCTCTTTTGGTCCAATTATCTGGTTACTGTATTGCGAGCTATTGGTCAGATGGAAGCACACAGACAAACTAAACTATTATTATTATTTTTTAATTGTAAAAAGGACAGAACCGATTTGATGAGTAGATTTGAAGCTGAGACAAAACCATTTCAATTTGATAAGAACTTGATTCAGAAGATAAAATAGCTTCTAGTTGTCTAAAAGAATAGTAGTTAGCAGTTATAGTCTAGAAATGTATATTCGCACAGCTTTTTGACATTTTTGAAAAAAATTCTGATACAGTCAAACCTCGATGTAGTGGCCCCCACCTCAAGTTCGTTCCCGCCTTGGGTCCGACACTTATTTCACCCTGATTTTCGAAGTTTTTTACCACTTCTGTTTTGACAGTCTGGTCCCAAATATCGTGAAGATTCCGATTTTCCCAGTCGTTTTTCAAAAACTGAATAATTTTTCCATTTGAAAATGAAAACCTCGATATAGTGGCCCTCTAATTTTTAAATAGGGGCCACTGTATCGAGGTTTGACTGTACCGATTTTTTCAATAAAATATGAAAATTCGTAATACAGTCGATTTTTGTCGTTATAGTGGGCTTTGACTGTACTTTGCCTAACTATCAAAGCTTACACAGAGCATCCAAATATCTTGAACAAAATGTTTTGAAAAATGTTAAAAAATTGTGCATATTTCTTTTCTAAACATTACATTTCAAAAGATGCCAAGTTAACTGCTGGCAAGTTGACCGATTCATCAAACACAAATTTTAGGCGATTTTCATTAGAAAGTAGATGAACCTTAAAAAAATTATAAAAACAGTTAAACATTAAACAAAAGTTAATTTTAGGAAAAATTTGAAAAATTTCTGCTTCTAGCTGAAAAGTCTGCGCTTTTTGTTGAAATGTCTCCGCCTTTTCAACTTTCGTCTTAAAAACGTGAAATTTCTTCACTTTTGCTTTTCGGAATGTGACTCCTTAAACTAAAATGTCTTCCTAAATTCGAATCCGTTGAAATCTGATCGAAATAATTTTAAATTTTCCTAATCATTGATTTTCTGTTCGCATTTTTTAACTTGGCTTCTAACAAAACTACACCTGAAATTAAATTCTAGGCCTTGTTTTGTTAGAAACCAAGTTAAAAAATGCGAACAGAAATCCAACGATTAGGAAAAAATTTTGAATTGGCGGGGACCCACCAGACCACCGCGAGTATGGTCCTTTAAAGTAGGTAAGTGGTGGAAATTTCTGTCGGATATACTCAAAATAGCAATATCTCAACCCATGAAAATTGTTTCAATCAGATCTCAACGGCTTCGGATTCAAGAAGACATTTTAGGGTTGCAGTGACGAACACTCCCTACCCCCACGGGGACTGATCGGATGGAGAAGATAACCTCATATTCGTGTTTCTCGACCCCGATTTCATGAGAGCCGCGCGTTTTTTTGATTTTGAGAAAAAATAATTTTTCGAACCACAGGGGGGTATCATGGTTTTTTTGGGCCAAAACTTCATAATTTGAATTGGCGCCTTTTGAATTTAAAGGGAATAAGGGCTGTATAGGGAGGGGAATAATAGGGGGCCACTTTTATGGAAAATGATAACAAAAATAAAAGGTTTATATGTTTCGACTGTCTTACCATGTTTTTTCAACAAAAGAGATCTATATGCATTTTTTGATCAAGAGTACTTCTCGGAATCATGTCTAAGGTAAGTGAGTGCGCGCATCTCTAACTCTCAAGCCCCCTGCGCCCCCTGCGCCCCCTTCGGGGCCCTAGACACAAATCACTCGAAAGCGACTCTGGATGCATGAAAAAGCATGCATACCAAAGTTTCTATATGCGGTAGACCCCGTATTCAAAACTATGTTCAACAACTTTTCATAGTATGGCAAAAAAATTAATGGCCCCCTCTTATTCTCTTCCCCTCCGAATACAGCCCTTAATCCCTTTAAATTCAAAAGGCGCCAATTCAAATTATGAAGTCTTGGCCAAAAAAACCATGATACCCCCCTGTGGTTCGAATTTTTTTTCTCAGAATCAAAAAAACGCGCGGCTTTCTCATGAAATCGGGCCGAGAAATAAGAATATGAGGTTATCTCCTCCATCGGATCAGTCCCCGTGGGGGGATACTGAACTCAAGCCCATTTTAGTATAGGGGTGACTTTCCGAAAAGCAAAAGACATTCGAAAAGCAAAAGCGCAGAAATTTAATTCTCATTCTTTATTTTTGTAATGAAATTTAAATTTCATTCAATATATTTTCTGATTTATTCAAAAAACTAACCTGTCGGTTTATTATTTTAGCCGATTTCTTCTCGTCTTTGTGTAGGTTATCATCTACATTAATATTAGCCGAATAGATGCCTTGAGGCATGGAAGCTAGCATAGGATCTAGCATTAAATCACCAGTCTCTGCATCTACGCCTATTAAATCCTTCAATGGTGTGGACGGCGCCACTTCTTTAGTAGTTTTGCGGGCTATTCTAAATTTATGATGGTCGACAAATAAATTCAAAAATTTTTAAATCAAAACTTACGGAGCAAAATCCACACTACTTAAGCTGTAGGAATGTGTTTTGACAAAACTTTTCAAATGAAATGGTATTCTGGCAGAACTCAACTCGGGCTCCAAATTAATAATAGAATTGTTTTTAAAGTAGACATTTTGCCATTCTGCCTGCTCCACACTATTTTCTAAGGCATCCAACTGTTTTCGGCTGTAAATTTTAATGGCCAATTGATTGCTCTCAGAGTTATTGACTAAAATTCTGGGAGAATCATCAAGACTAGCCGAGGAGCTGAAAATTGCACGGATAATTGAATTAGATTTTGTTTTTTTAGTACCTCGTATAAGCACACAAATGAACGGGCTGGACATTTTCCTCTTTTTCGGATTTAAAATTGGTCTTAAATATTTCACCAGAGCTTTTTTCAATGCGGTATTCTCCTGCCTGGTTTGAACCTGATATTTTTAAAAGATTATGAGTTAGTTTTTTGCTTAAAAAGAAATTACAGAAGACATACTATTTTAAATATTTTGTTTGGCTTGAAATTTTCAACTTTCAGTACAGTCAAACCTCAATTTAAGGGCCCCCATCTCAATTTCCTCCCCGTCTAGGGTCCAGCATTATTTTCGCATGATTCTTAAGGTCTTTTTCGAGTTCTGTTATAACAGTCTTGTCTCTAATATTGCAAGGATCACGAGTTTGACAATCGTGTTTTAAAACCTTGAAATTTTTATCTCTAAAGAAAGAAAAACCTCGATTTAACGGCTTCCTTGTTAAAAGTCAGAGGGCTGTTAAATAGAGGTTTTGCTGTTTTAGAGGAAAAAATTTAGATTTTTCAAAAGAGATCGGAACGCCTTCAATATTTGGGATCAGACTCTTAAATAGGGTTGGCGGGTACCCGAAATTGTCGGGTACCCGAACCGAACCGATACTCGAAAAAACCAAATTGTCAGAAATAGGCTTAGGAAGAGAGTAGCAATTGATTCCATCTTGGGCTTCTTCGGACCGCTTGAACCAACATCTTTCATTTCAATCGCTGACTTGTGCCTTGCAGAACTGAGATGCTTGGAGAGCGTTGACGTTCCACCATCTTTGGGTAAGTTGAGTTCATCGCCGCAATCGCAAACTACCTTGTCGCCGACTTTTTTGAATAGCTTCCACACTTGCCTAGGCATGCCTTAAAAGAGAACACAATATTAAAAGAACATGAACAAGACGGACATGAAAAGTGGAGTACAAAAGCGATATTTGAAAAAGTAGTGAAAGTGTGACAGTAAATGAATAAGATATTTTCAGTCTGACACAAACAAACCAATTGTTGTAATTGTTTGATACCTACATTCGAAATCGTGTATCCGAACCGATACCCGAAACCCTAAATTTTCGAATACCCAAACCGAAATCCGAAACCCGAAATTTTCGGGTAACCGAACGGATACCCGAAAACCGAAAAAAACCCGGATCTCGGTTCCAATTACCCGAAAACGGGTACCCGAACCGCCAACCCTACTCTTAAAACAAAATTAGCAAAAGACCTAAAAAAGCATTGTAAAAAGTGTTGGACCCTAAGCGGGAAAAAGAACAAACCTGAGGTGAAGGCCGTGAAATCAAAACTTGACTGTAAGTTACGCATAAAAATAGGTTGAAATACTTTTTGACCCTGAAATGGCGCTTTTTCTGCTGGAAATGGCACTTTTCCTGCCGGAAATTTGAAAAAGCTTTTGTTTTCGGGGGTTTTCTTATTACTTTTCAATTTTTTGTAGCCCAGGATCTCAACTTTCTTAGAAGCTATCAACTGACCAAATCAGGTTTCAAAAAGTTGGAAGAAAAGGTCTTTGGTCCTAAGGGACGAAATTTTTGGAAAAATTTGTTCTGTTCAAAGACCTTTTCCTCCAACTTTTGAAAATCTCATTCAGTCAGTATATAGCTTGTAAGAAAGCTGAGATCCTGGGTTTCACGCTGGCTAAAAAAAAATTGAAAAGTAATTAAAAAAAAACCCCGAAAACAAAAGCTTTTTCAAATTTCCGGCAGAAAAAGCGCCATTTCAGGGTCGAAAAGTGTAACAACCATAAAAATAGGTAAAAATTCCAAAAAATTCATGCCAAACGCGCTGACTAAAATATCTAATTTTAATTTACATTGTGACAACAGATAGTAATAGGTGCTGTTAAATGGCTGTTCTGCGTCCTCATCGAGTGAGAACACCCGACCAACATATTCCTCTTCTTGTAGCATTTGAGCAGAATCTTCGCGAACCAGAATAATGTTGCCCTAAATAATCGATATTAAAATTCCGCTTTAACATTTTTTAACAAAAATTACTTGTGTGCTTTGCAAAAACTGCGGCTTGTGATCATCCACATTTAAGACCTTGATTCTGAGAAGTCTGCTAACTGCTTTGTTTTTTGCAATATCACTTTTAGCAGTTATTTTGACCTAAAATAAACAACTGTATACAGTATGCTCTCGATTTAGTGTACACATGAACTTAATTCATTTGGCTCGGTTTTACTGTCTCTCTGTAAAATAAAACTCGATTTAGTGTAGGCCTGGCTGGTCCCTTGGGTGTATACCAGGACTGCGACGGATATGAAAAATTATCGGATTGGTTATCGGGTAGGGGATGTCAAAAAGTGCCGGATATCGGGTTTGGATTTCAAATATTTTCACTCAATTTTGAAAAAAAAATTAGAATTAGAAAAAAAAATTTTGTTTAATTTTTCGAAAATTCCCCATTTTTCGGATATCTGATACCGGATTTAGGATGTCGGATATCCGATGCAGACCTGGTGTATATACTTGATTGAGAGTTAACTGATTCCACCCTCTTCTCTACTTTGAGAGTCTATATCTCTGACCAAAAAAAGATATTTAGCAAAGCTGTTTATTAGGTTTACTTAGCTACCACCTTTTTAAACAATTTTTGAAATGCGAACAAGGTATTTATTTTGAGATTTAGGAGAAATTGACTTTTTATGAAATAAATTAATGTAGAGGTAATTAAATTGTTAATTATCAACAGGAAATATTGGGTTGATTTTGTAATTACTCAAAGATTTTTTTTTTGTTTTTTTTATAGATTATATGAACAGTGATGTGAACAAATACCAAATTTCTGTTTTATTGCGTTAAAAAATAATAATTCTTTGGCAGTAGAAATTTAAACAAAATTTTACAAGCTTAAATAGTAAACGATTTTCAAACCTCCAAATTACCAGATGCAGTCAAACATGAGTAGCACTACAGTCCGGATTTAAAACTAAAGGGGCATGCTCTCCGGCGATGGGAATATTTTGAAAGGCGGGTACCAGGTCAATTCAAAAAAGAATTATTTTGAAATAAAATTTTAGTTGAGTCCCCTTTGTGATAAGTAAGCCATTTTGCTTACTTTGGATTCGGGAAATTTTCTTTGGTTATTTGAAGGTTCAATAGCAATCTCATTTTAAATATATAAAACAAAGTATTTTGTAAGATTTTTTTCAGTTGCTAGACCAGCATTTCTAGGCTTCTGACACTCTCCGCATCATAGTTAACTTCATCACCATCCAGTCTTAAAGTAGCCATATTGACAGCTACTATACTTTTGCGACCTAGTTGCGATATTGTCGGTTTGTAGAGGAATTTGGCAGGAGATGGTCTTAATGGATTCTTGTCTTGGTTGTTCAAATTTTCAAGCGTCCAATAAGATTTGTGGGAGACTACTGTAGTTGGATCTTGCAATGATAGCATTTCTGGGTAGTAGCGTCGGTAAATGCCTTAAACAACTTCATACTTTATCAAATTTCCGGCCTGGGTCTTATTGTCACAAAAAATCGGGTTTTTATACGTTTTTGTCAAAAATTCCAAAACAGACAAAAAAGCCGGCTGATTTTACCTCAAAATTGGAGTCTAAAAAATTAATTTGGTTTTTCTGATAAAACTAGCCTTGAAAAGCATCTAATTTTGCATCATGAGCACAATTTTCTTCCGTTTTCGACTCAATAAATGAGCTTGGCAGTCCTTTTCTACACTCATCATACATATTTAGCACTCTTTTGTTGTTGTCTCTCAAGGCTCTGAGTATTAAAGACTAATAATCTAAAACAATATAAATTTCATGCCCAACCTATGCAAAGAGTCCTTCATTCTGAATTCAAATTGTGAAAAAATTAGAAAAACTTTTTTTCTAGTCACTTACGTAATTTCCATAGCTCTGCTTCTAAACTTCTCCGGCACTGACCAGTGCACTTCACAGGCTACTGCTAATAGTCTCGATTTTGCACCCAGCCAATGTGCAAATTCTTAAGCAAAATGGTCTATGAAGACTTTTTTGGTTTGTAAATTCTGCTAACCTCTCATAATATCTCCCAACACAGGTGCTAATCCACCCTTTGTAGACTCGAAAACAGCAGTCACATACTTGGTTTCTTTGATTCTCTCTCTTAGAAACTCGACAGCCTCATAAGTAGAGTTGCTTAAGGCAGAAGAGTATCGCCTGCCCAGTCTGTGAATGTCCATCTCTGACCTAGCACCTCTCCTGCCAGTCATATCTGTTATTGCTCTGTTATACCTCCGAGCATTGGGCTCTGTTAGAGTCTCTAGAGACTTTGGCGAAAAGTTGAGTCGATTATGTTGGTAGGTTTGATGCTGTTGATCCCTTCGTTTTTGTTTACTGCTTAGTTGTTGTTTGGCCGATTTGAAATGTTCTTTCTTACCTTAATGGTATAGTGGTTCAGTCAGAATTTAGTCAAATTGACTAGAAATTCCGAGTGTTGTTGTATATAACAATAGTGCCGAAACTACACCTAAATGACCTACCATTTGCTGCCAATGCAGGAATGTAAAATCTCTCAGGCGGAGGGATTATTTTAGGTGTTGAGACGTAATAATGAACTTCACTGCCTGGTTCTTGACTACCCCCACCCGAAATAGTCTCTGATCTAGCATAGCTTTCTTCAGAAATATGTCTTTGAGTGGTATTAGTGGCCGCAGTAGATCCATAACCACTTTCTATCTGTTTTTCCTCGACATTATATGCTGGCAATAAATACCCGCCATAGACATCATATTCTGACGAGTTTAAGTTTTGATCAACCGGGAAATGGGTGGATTTTCTAGGCATTTCAAAAGCGTCTTGGTCTCTGTCAAGTATGTCTTCAGCAGACGCAGTTCTGTAGGAGCGAGTGGGCATCGGTGAAGTGTCAGGTAATACTACAACAGATTGCTGTCGAGACAAGGGAGTATGCGGAGAACTTAAGTGATTCCGAGAAGCTCTTAAGCTTCGTTGCAATTCTCGGAATCTGGTGCTCCAATTGTCAACATTACGAGATGTGGTGGCTGGGGGGGTAATGCAGATTCTCAGCTGATTGAATGTCCTACAATAATAGGGATAGAGTGTTTACAAAGAATATATAAAAATTTTGGTGCGTAAAAATTTTGTTTTGAAATTTTTTCGAAAAGATTTGAAGATTTTTGCCTAAAGATTAAAAAAAACAAGAATGCCCAAAATTTTCAAAAACAATATTTTTACTAAAATCTATGTCAAAGGGCATGTCCGTCGCCGATGGGAATATTTTTTTAATTTGGAAAAGCAGGCATCAGGTGAGTGTAAATGAGAATAAAACCCAAACCATTTCGTAAAATTCGGAAAAAAAACTATTTATACATATAGGCCCTTTTAACTCCTTGAAAAATTTCTGTATCTATGAGTCAGCTCAAGCCTATGTTTATAAATAGCTTAAGTATCAGGCAAAAGTTTTTGCACGCACCAATTTTTCAATAAATTATTCACAGTGCTTACATTGTACTGTTGATTAGGATAGAGCGTCACAACCGGCTGACCATTGTCTAACAATTCCAATTTTCCATGCTGATTACTACTAGCGCCTTTCCTAACAGAACGACGAGATCTTAAACTGCTGGCTCTTTTTTTCTTGTCCAAATCCAGCTGAGCTTCTTCTTCATCATCTATCACATCCACTGAAGAAGATCTTTGGCGCCTGGACAATCGAGTTCGAAGGCGGCGAAGCACGGAGTCGAAGCGTTGTTCTAGAGTCATAAATGCAGCAGATCAAGCACCTGAAATCTCAAAAATAATGTAGCAGCAGTAAATTTACAGCAATAAAACAAAAACAGTCAACAGGTAAACTTGTCAGCAAGAATAAAAATGTACAGCGGAAAAATTGTTTCTACGACTACTGCTCACAAGGGATTACCCTACCTAAAAAAATGTGCGCTATTGTAAGGTAAAAAGATTTTATGGTGGGAGAGTATTAAAACAGAGAGGACCTCATTTCTCTGCTCTTGTTCCCTCAATTTGAGCAGCAAGAAAAACATTGCACCAAATTGAGGGTTTAATTGGCAAAAAAGAGGTTGAGTTGCGTGTATGTGTCATCCTCTATTCAATCTACCTGTGTTTTTACTATAAAAAGAGATTGGTCTTCATCTTTGTATTTTTTAGCACTTTTTGCGGTAAATTAAACAACTCTTTAGGCGGCAAAGACTGCTAAAATAATCCAGAAAATATCACTTTTGCCTTTTAAAGACAAAGTAAATTAAAAAGGGAAAGATATTCTATTTTTAAATTATTTTCAGTAATTTTGAAGTTTATAATAATAATTTTTTAATTGGTTGGATTAACTTAATCAACATTTTTTGGACAACCAGAATTTTCGATGTTGAGTAAAGTTTGCAAAAGTATAACAAAATAATAAAAAAATATTTGCCGCACGGGAACTTTTGGATCACCCGTTATAACAACAACAGCATGCATATTAGTTTCTGCCCTTCTTAAAAATTCAATAAAAATAAATAAAACTAAAAATGCAGAAGCAATACAAAAAATAACCAAAAAAGATGTTTAATTTTTCAACAATTACCGAACTAAATTTGGCAAAAAACCATTTTGTCAAAAAAAGACAAAGAAATTTCAGATGTCAATTTTGCTGACAAATAAAGTATGACCACTATTGAATTATATCTAAAATGTGAGGACATGCAGGAATAAAAAAATATTTCAACTCCAGAACAGGTGGAGTTGTAAATGCACCGCTGGAGATTGACCTGTCACACAGGTAAATGTAAAATAACCATTTTATGATGCAGTCACCGAAAAACTAGTTTCGGCCAACATGCTCAGGCTTAGGTGCATACGCACACGTATGTCTAGCTAGCGATTGCGTAAAAATAAAAAATTTAGACAATAATACAATATTTATCGTCATTTTTTTTAAAGATTTTCAGTAATTCATGTATTTTCGGACAGTTAAGACCATTCTGCTTTTTTTGCTTTTGCAGTAAGTTAGTTTTTAGGAAAAAAACTCACTGTAATGAACTTTTGTGTTTCATAGTCCAATGGAGACAGTACGTAAACTTCGCCAGATGTTTTATCTATGCTAAACCAGTCATTGTCGCTTTTATCAATCGGCTGCAAAAAATTAAAATTTCATGATTTACTAAGTTTTTTTACTTCTGAGTTTTTTTAGATAAATTCGTTTGCCTTACAAAAACATTAAAAAATTGGTTAATTTATATGAATTTCTTCTAAAATATGCTACTACAGTCGAACCTCTATATGGTTTACACCTCTATATAGTGTACAGTTAACTTATACCAGAGGCCGTACTCTCAATGACGTTAGATAGTTTGGCGACAGTATCATCTAAATAACGTCGTTCGTCGTAAACTAAATTTAACAAGTCTAGTCGAGCGTTAAATAACGGCGACTCGATTGAGACATAGGCCTCAGGGATCTCACAAGGGAACTCCGCGAACTGGTTTTTCACTCGTCCAGGGTAGTTTGGTCTCATTAGATAGCCAGTATGCGACTCTAAATCAAATCCGTTGAGATCTCGGGTCCATAGGCCATGAACTAAATTGGGATAACAAGTCTAGTAAAGCATTGAAAAACCACAAGGGGACCAAGGTATTATTTGAATTTAAAGGGGAGACATAGGTCACAGTTTCGAATACCACTGGGTGCACACCTTTTTTTATTCAATAAACTTGTTATATAGGTAAGAGTCTAAGGATCATTTTGACACCAAACTTGTGAAAATAAAAGTGGGTAAAAATAAATTGTGCACCAAGGGTATTCGAGCCTGTGACCTATGTCACCCCCTTTTAAATTCAAAAAAATGCCTTGGTTACCCTATACTAGCCTTGTTATCCCAACTTTTCAGCCTATAGGCCCGAGGCCTCAACGGATTTAATTTAAAGTCGCATACTGGCTATCCAATGAGACCAAACTGCCCTGGGCGAGTGAAAAACAAGTTCGCGAGGCTCCCTTGTCCCGTTTTTTTTTTCTAAAATAAGACATTCGAGTAAAAAAGGACGTTTTGACTATTTTTGAAGAAAGGGGTCTTTTATTCAGTGCTTATTGCATTTTAAACACAAAAACCCTAAAAAAGATTTGGGGTCCCAACAAAAAAAAGACAATTTTTAAAAAGGACGTAAGAGCCCTTATTTTTACTAATTTGACTTCATGCCAGTGAAATTAAGGTTAACTGACCTCCTACATGGTGTACACCTCAATATAATGTACACCTAAGGACGCTCCGAGGGTGTACACTATAGAGAGATTCAACTGTATATTTAAAAAAATATTAAAAGCGCCATGATTTTGGCCATAAATTTCACCTCTAAAATGTAATTTATTCCTTTTTGTGAGAATCTTCTGAAGTTCCAAGTAGTGCAACCACGTCAAATACTTTTCTGCCTACTGGCACATCCTAAAAAATGAAATCGTATTTAAACAATTTTTTACGAAAAAAACCTCTGCAAGTTCCAACAAAAAGTCTATTTCAGGGTGCATAATCCTGATGTTTTTCGTATCTTGAAAATCAGAAGACGAGCTAGCATCATGAATATGGACCAACAGCTTTGAAGTGGACGAAAATTTTGGAGATTTCTCGCTATCAGATGCAATCACAGTCACAACATATGGCTTGGATGTGGACAATTTTGCTAGGGATGTTTTTGTAGTCAGCAAGCCTGTTTTAGGGTCCACAGAAAAGTCTGAAAATATATATTTAGTATAAAATGAAGACATTAGTATAAATCGAAGAACCCTGTTACATAATTTTTTAACTCTTATTTTCACCTTATTCTTTTTTACTTGGCCCTATCCCTCATTCGGTACCGATTTTGGAGCATGGTCTTATCTGTGGTTTTTTTGCTAAATTTTTGCACAAAATAACGGACCACTTACGGATCAGTTTTGCGTTTCTGAATAAAGGTATCCGGCGTTAGTATAGAATAACCACGGAAATATTCGTTGAATTGGCGATTCCAATTTTCTACGCCATTGTTGGTCCTAGGCAGTCCTTCCAGTGCGCGCATCCTGCTTTCACTTCAATTCTGCTTTCATTTCTTGCTCCGGTAGAAAGGGAATGGCCAACAAAGATCGAAGAACGATTTTCGCATCGATAAGTTCCCATAGCGACTTGAGCTTCCACATTTGCACACGCTTATAGATGTTTTGGGAGAAGTGAAACAAACAATGCTTGACCAGAAGATCCGGAAAGAAGCAGAGAATGGCATTCTTCGCTGCAGTCTCAAAATCTTAACAAAACAAAGAAGTAAACCAGAGCAAGTGAATAAATGCTAAGATACCCATCATGTCGTCATGAAACTTTGCGAAAACTTTGGCAAAGAGACTTCGTGGTAGATGACTTCTCTCTTAGACTGCAGCAATATATAGATACAATGACGAAAGCTACTTGTACCACCGGCATTTAAAACGTTGAATCCAATGACACAGACTTGTTTGAATCCCTTTGGCGCAGCATAAAATGTCCCATCCATCCCCCAATCACGGTTAATTCCAAGCAGACGGATGAACTCGGCAGTGGCAAAGACAAAAAATCTTGGTGGCAGAGCTGGTCCAATGAAGCCAACAGACAAAGACGGTCCAAGAAAAATATCGATTGCTATAACTCACCTCATTTAACAGAACACAACATAAATTCAGCAAAACATACAAGAATCATAATACAGAAATTGACTTTGTCTTTTGTCTGATTGATGCTTTCCGGCCAGTCATCGCTCCTTTCTCCCCTGTTGACTGACCCAATATACTTGTTCCGATGGCGAGTTAACCGAGCTTCAAAACTGATGCATTACGTGAAAAGTACTGAGTTAGTATACGGAGGTTACCTATAAGAGTTTCTTTTGCCGGCATCATGAGTGGAGTTTCTCCAGATAATCTTGCGAAAGCTTCATCCACAATATTTCTGACCGATGTATCACGATTCTGCCCTGATTCTGACACTGCGTTTAATACTCGCTTTCTGACCTAAACAAAACAAAGACTAAACAGAGCCAAAAATGTACTTCTACGAGTGCTGAGTCGGGAAGATGCCCGTGATGCTCTTTACTTTCAGTCAGATCATCTCCACTGGTTGAAATAGCGGTCTCTTTACAGCCTCTGTTTGTACATCGCCATATACATCTTCCATCACATTGACGCACCCGACGAAAGCTCATTGCGTAGCCATTGCAGAACACGAGCAAATTTCCCTTCTGTGTATTGCATGCACCTTCCATTTTCTAAAATAAGCAGTGAAAAAAATCAAACACAGAAACAATGAGAGTAAAAGTCTGGTGAAAAAAAACATTGCCTTGGTACCCGTGTTGTTTGACTCAAAAATGTGGCCCAATTTGCATTGATCCAATTTGCATCGGTCCAATTTGAAAATGACTTAATTTGCATTGGCCCAATTTGAAAAGGTCATTTTTGAAATGGGCCCAATTTGAATTGGCCCAATTTGAAATGGCCCATTTTCGGGGGCCTCGTGGGGGCCAAGGGAGGGGGGTGTGTCCTAGCTCAAAAATCGGTACCCCTTGAAAGATAGGGCCGTATTTTTCTATTAAAAGCACCCAGAAAAGGCGATGAAGCCAAAAAACACTTGGACTATAAAATTCCATCTTAGAAACTTATAGTTTGGAAATGCGGCAAAAGAAGTACTAGCGAAGAATAGTTTAAGCAACAACGATTTTTTACATCTTCAGTGAGAATAATAAAGTATAAACCAACATTTATCGCTTTCGGTGCCCTTCTCCAAGCTGTAGATAACACGAGAATTGTTGCCTAAATCTTTGTCTTCAGCTTGAAACTGCATGAGTGGAACATCAGCTAGCCAGTTGTCGTAGACTTTCACATCACTAATAGAAGGGTTTTTAAACAATGGACGGTTGTCATTTTCATCTAGCAATACTATTTCTAGCTAAAATTAATATGGCCACTTATGCAGTATGGGGGCGCATTTTATATTGATTTGAGAATAGTGTTTAAACGTTTCATAAGTAATTTTTTACGCTTGAAACGATATAAGAGCTATTTTTCGACACTTTCCTACATAAAAAATTGATTTTTGGAAAGTTTTTTATGTATTTAAGTATCAGAAAATAGCTTTTGTATCGTCTTAAGTGTATAAAAATTACTTACCGTATTCTTCTAATAACTGGGCAGTCTCCAATATCTTGGCACTCTAAAACGCAATTTCACCTAGACCTAGATGCTTTTATAGCAATATTCTTGCACAACTTTGAGAATTTTGAAACATTTTGTTTAAATTTACGCCATTTTCATTATTCGAATGCTTGTGTTCCCTTTTCATTTTCATATTATGATCATAGTATCAGATAAAAATTGAGTTAAAAAACTTTTTGTTTTAGTTGTGAAAATGGCTGATCTCATTCATTTTTAGGACGTCGAGGATGAAATCGAAGCAAGCAGTCCAAAAAAGCTCAGGTCTTAAACGAATGAATTCAAGCTAAAAATGATTAAGCATGCTGAATCTGTTTCCAATAATAATGCGACGAAGAAGTTCGGAATCAGCAGAGGAAGAGCTCTTGGATGGTGTAAACAAAAGGATCAGCTCAAGCTGCAAACGTATTTATTACATATGATCAAGTGTCTGGTTTTATTTTTTATAGTGAATCATCTCCAATTAGAAAGGGCAGGAACCTGGATTAATTTTGCATTGCATGGGAATCACTGCCAAGAAAATGATCGCCAAGTCGTTTAAATGTATTTTTATTGAAATGATTGTAGCTGTACATTTGTTTTAGACTGCAGAATAACTGTTTGTCATGACGGAAGCTAGGACAATCTTATACATTGCTTCGTGAACACTGACAGGTGCCAGAGGGATGAATAATGTTGCAGGTTGCTTGAGCGTGTCTGGACGTGGAAAGAAATCAGGTCAAAGAAGTCGATGCAGAGCAGGATGAAGAAAACAGTTATCTCAGCAACGAAAGCCTTGATTTTTGAACTGTGATCTATTGTTTGTTTTGATGTTAACCATTTTTTGATTGTCGTTATTTTGTGAATAAACATTGCTTTAAAATTGATAATTTTTGTGAGTTATATGCAAAAATTTTTGGCGCCGAGTGATTGAAACAATAAATGCGCAGTCTCTAATAACTGGGCACACTAGATCTTGATCGAAAAATAACTTGCATGCTCGGTTATTAAAAGAAATACGGTATAAGACGTTCAAGAACTATTATCAAATCAATGTAAAATGCGCCGCACGTACTGCATAAGACCTAAATGCGTTTAGTCAAAACATCTATTAAAATAACATTTTTATCCACCTTATTTTATTTTTAGTTCAAAAAAATATTAAATATATTCGTTGATCTAATACTTAAGGTCCCTAAAAAATAGCTACTACCGGGTCAATTTTTTAACATGCCTAGTGCCAAAGTGAAGAGTTGGCTAAAACGATGCAGAATTTTTTACTGAATATTAAAAAAATACATAATCGAGTTTTGAAAAATAGCTCTTCATGTTAGCTTTAAAATAAAATATAATATAACTCAATCGCTAATTAAAAAATTGTTGAGAAAATTGACTTATCTAGTATAAATACATTTTACTTAAAAAAATATTCGACATAAAACTTACCGTATTTTCTTTATTAATATAGCCCCCCAAAATCGGGAATTTTTTAAAATTTATTTTTCATTTTAACCCTATTTTGGGTACCGACCCTGTGGTATGTAAATGTAGCTCAGCTTTCCAGCTACATTTTGGTATGTAACATGCCTGAGGGTCGGTACCCAAATAAGTAAAACAAATTTAAAAAGTTCCGATTTGAAGATCTATTAATAGAGAAAATACGGTATTTTAGTTTTAGGCAAACCTTCACTGTTAACATCGTTTTGCTTATAAAACGGCAATTCTAAACTTACTGTGAATTTTCAAATTCCACTCAAGACTAAAAAAATTTTACTTTCAAAAAATTCAATGGTTGAATACTTGTTGTCTCGAGTGAAAAATGTAAAATTTTAGAGTAAGTGTAGAACTTTAAGAGCCCTTTAAAGTGAACCAAATTTTGACAAATTACCTGGCCAAAATGAGAATTCTGATTTCAAATGACCCTTAGATTAAAATTATAATAGGCTTATACTGATTTGGTATGCTAAAAAGCTGAAATACGCCACGAAAAAGCAAAATTTACATGTAATTGATTTTTTATTTATTCGGTATCGTGTAGCCCAACAACTCAGCTTTCCAACAGGTATTAAATTGACCAAATGAGGCGGACAAAAAAAAGTCTTCAATAGGCCAAATTTTCGAAAAAAATTACTTTATTCAAACACCTTTTCCTTCAACTTTTCAAAACATCATTTGGTCAGTTGATAGCTTGTTGGAAAGCTGAAAAGAAAAAAAGGAAAGCTAAAAAATTAAAAGAAAAGCTTTGAAATGTTTAAGTTTTAAGTTTTTCGTGGCACATTTCAGCTTTTTAGCAAACCAAATCATATTATTAATCACATTATTATTGAAATCTGGCCATGCTACTAGCCTAACCGTTTTAGAAAAAAGTCTTGCAACAATTTTTTTTAAATTTACAAATACCCATTTTTAAATAAATATTTTTAGTTTTTGAAAAATATCTCAATCGACAACACTTTTTGGGGAAATCTAGTAAATTACCGGCATCTGGTCCAAATTGCCCACTGGGTCGATGCAAGATAACATAAGATGTATTCGCTCTATCTTTTCTCTGTCCAAGTCGGCTGTAGGACTGAGCACAATAAGGTAGACATCGTTTTTCTTAAAGCTATTTGATCAGGAACTTTACTAAGACACATAAGTAGTCAAAATGAACCTGTTGGATTCGGAAATTGCTGGACTCTTTGCCCGTTAACTGATAATGCAACTTGATAGAGTCAGTGTCTATGCAAGAAAACTGTGCCACTACAGTCCCTGGCTTGCTATTCTCCGCAATTTCTACAGTAGTTGGACCCAATAATTTAATTTTGGGTGCATTATCATCAATATCCAGTATTTCAACCTCTAGTTTAGCAGTTGATGTTTGGATGAGCTCGCTGTTTTGCTCAGTAGCACTACTGTTTATTTTCGGGTTTTCTATGTACGCATTGATTTGTAGATGGAGCACTTTGTTGTTCAGTTGTTCAAGGTCAATTTGTTTTTGGAGATGGATTGAAGCTGCAAATTAGAAATATTTTAATAATTAGGTATTTGCTAACTTAGGGCTGATGGCGAGCATTTTAGAATATTTTGTAAATTATAATAGAATATTTTGTACATTATATTTGTGAATACAGTTGAGTCTCGTTTATCCGACACCCCTAGGGGACCGGCCTTGGGGTGTCGGATAACTGGGGTGTCGGATAACCGGGGTGTCGGTTAACTGGGGTGTCGGATAAACGAGGTAATATGTCTATTTTGGTGTAAGGGTGTCGGATAACTCAGTAATTGCTAGTTATTCAATAAATTATACATAGAAGCCAAAACATTTATTTATTTGAACTAAAACCTTTAACAAACAACAATATTCAATCAACAAATATTGACATTTAATGGAAAAAATTGGTTAGTTTCTTTTGCTTTCGATTCTTGGCACGGAAGTTGTAGATGAATTCTTCAAGGCAATCGCTGAGTTTGAGTATATTGGCATCGACAGTGTTCTTCTCGGTAAACCGGCGCACAATGTCCATTGCTTTGGTGGCTTCAAGGCTTGTGATGACTGGTTCTTGTGGATCGGTTTCTGCCTCTTCCATTTCAAGTTGATTTTAGAAATAAAACACAAAAAACAAAATAATACAAGAAAAGCACACAGAAAAACAAACACAACCAACAAGAGGAAAAAAAGTGAAACAGCTTTGATTAGAAAAAACGCGGCAATTCAAATTTTTGTTTCGTGTTTTTCCTAGAGGTGTCGGTTAAACGAGACACATTTTCATTGTGCGGACCGGCACCTGGGTGTCGGTTAACTGGGGTGTCGGTTAACTGGGGTGTCGTTTATTTCAGTTTCTTTGCTGGCCAACCAAATGAGGCTCAAGGTGTCGGATAACCGAGAGTGTCGGATAACTGGGGTGTCGGATAAAAAAGACTCAACTGTACTAAGTGATTTTTATAAGCTAAAAACAATTAAAAAAGTGTTGTCGATTGCAACATAAAATTTTTTTTTTATTTAGACAAAATTAGACCAAAATTTTGATTTACCTTAATCCCCCAGAGCAAAAAGTCAAATGTTGGTCAAAAAATTTTTAAACTAATTTTTTATTCAGGAAATTGCTAGAAAACAACTATTTTTTTATCGTTTTTAGCTTAAAAAAATTACTTCGGAGTCATTTAAACATTATTTACAAAATATTATAAAATTAAAGCCCCTTTCTTTAAGTGAACAAGTGGCCATAATCAAGCTTAGTCGGAGAAAAATCAGTAAAAAATATTTTGTACAAAGATTTAAGATACCAGTTTTCGGGTCAAATTCAAAATATTGAGTATCTTTTCCAGTAAGTGTATAGTTCTCGACTGCTTTTGCAGTTATTGTATTGTAAGCTGGGAGTCTCAACACAAGATGACCCACTGGAAGCTCTTCAGTAATTCGCAACTAAAACGCAAATATTAAGCATTTTTAAGGTGAACTCCAAAACAAAACTACTTTAATAGTATTTTCATCAGACACCCATGGCTGAACAAAGCGAGGTTTGGATAAACGATATAGTTTAGAGAGCTCTTGTTGTGGGTCAGAACTCAGAGAGATAGAAACCAATGCTAAAGTTAAATGTAAATTAAAAATTTTTCAAATAAATAAAAAAATTTACTTCTATCATTGACATTTTTTCGGTTAGCCAAGCATAGATGTATTAGTCGAATATCAGCCAACTTTTCCAGATCCACTAACAAATCGGTGTTCGAGACGTTGAAGATGGTAGAAATCTTAAAATGTATATTGTGTTATATATTATTTTTTAAAGAGTTCAGCGAATTTATTCTAATACAGTCAAACCTCGATATAGTGGCCCCCACCTCAAGTTCGTTCCCGCCTTGGGTCCGACACTTTTTTCACCCTGATTTTCGAAGTTTTTTACCACTTCTGTTTTGACAGTCTGGTCCAAAATATCGTGAAGATTCCGATTTTCCCGATCGTTTTTCAAAAACTGAATAATTTTTCCATTTGAAAATGAAAACCTTGATATAGTGGCCCTCTAATTTTTCAATAGGGGCCACTGTATCAGGTTTTCATTTTCAAATGGAAAAAATTCAGTTTTAAACGATGGGAAAATCGGAATCTTCACGATATTTGGGACCAGACTGTCAAAACTGTCAAAAAAGAGGTGGGGGCCACTATATCGAGGTTTGACTGTACGACAGCCGGTAGCTTTAGTTTTCAACCCTTCGAAAATCAGAAAAAATATGAGGTATCCAGATCTCAGATCCAGATCTCGAGATTTTCCAGTGCAAAAATATTTACTACATGCTAAGATATAGACTCTCAAAGTTCAGGAATGGGTTTATTAGAAAGGGTGGATATACTAGAATAAATGCGGAGATACTTATTAAACAGATTTGTATTTTTTTCAAACCTTAAATTTTTTTTATTTTTGAAAATCTACGCCAAGTTGAGGGGGTGCGCTTATTAGAACGGGTGCTCCTATTAGAGGAAATACGGTAAGTGTCCTAGCCCCCTTTTAGTTCGATTAAGAGATTATGCAGTTGGTGTAACAACGGGACGGGATCCCCCCCCGCAAATCCTACATCCCAATTTAAAATAATTGCATTTTCAAGCGTTAACTGCTCAGTCGTAGGAGTAGTAGCAGACATTTGTTTGCCGGTTTCAACATTTCCAAGCTTCCAAATGACAATAATCAAAAAGTGAAATGACCTTTTTCCTTCAAAAGTAGTCAAATTTTTTTTTAAATTTCTATTCCCGTCCTTGGCTTAAATGTTCAAGGGCTGAGTTATTTT
>JAMRYI010001146.1:0-44493 GCA_029231635.1 Ditylenchus weischeri | reverse complement strand
GGCTGCCTAACTCTTCCGATCTGGCAATGCCAAGCAACGTTTGGCTCGACTCAGGGGTTCGATCGCGAAACTGTAAAATAAAGGCATCTAGTGTTAAAAATAAAGGCAATTTAAAGGAATTTTCATCAAAATAAAGGCAACTTAAAGGCATGTTGTCCAATGCTCCAAGAAACAGGGGGTCCCAACTTATTTGATAAATCAGGCTTTTGCTCGATTTTATTCACAATTGCCTTGATTTTGGTTTGAAAATCAGGCAAAAAGTTCAAAAAAATTGTGTCCCGCAGTGAAAATTTTGTCCATATCTTTGTTGCGCATTGCGCACCACTTCTAATTTTTGTCTAACGTTTTGTGTTTGTTTTGCATTTACCGTTCTTTAATACAGAATTTCGGTGTTTTTGAATTTTTGGCTTGTTTTTTGGCTTTGGCTTGTTTTTGATCTCATGCCTGATTTTTCGAAATTTTTTACTACAAATGCCTGATTTTTGAAGGTCCATGCCTGATATTTCAAAATTTTGGTTGGGACCCCTGCCAAGAAAGTAGTCATAACTTTCATAACATTCGTCAAAATGTGCCTTTATTTTCAAAAAAAATTAAAGCCAAAATTTTCAAATTAATGCCTTTAATTAAGGGATATAATCGGACCCCTGGTTGAGCAGTGTTCAACATTTGCAGTTTTATATGCAAATCGACCATGCTGAACGTGAATTCAGTGTCAGAATTTTAGGTATTCCGTCGGTTGCTTATACTTTTTTGTTTACCATAAGTTGCTGGGTTTGAGGGTCCTTTAAAAGCGTTTAAATAAGTGACGGACCACAAGATGCTGGGTTTAAGGGTGCCTTGAACGCTTCTTAATAAGTGGCCCCTGTTTTGTTCCTTCCTCCCAATACAGCCCTTCATCGCTTTAAAATTGCTTTTCTGGTCCTTTCATGGCAAAATTATTGCACAAAAATGGGTTTAGACCTTCCAAAAACCAAGTTTTTGGGGGTTATAACCGAGTAGCTGCTAGGATTGAGGGTATTCCTGAGTAGCTGTTTTTTTTGGGGGGAGTGTGTATAACCGAGTAGCGCCCAAAATATTATTCTGAATCCAAATACCGTATTTTCTCTAATTCAAAGAACAACAGCATTGCAAGAATAACAAAAACGCCAAAAACACAGTTAAGGTTTTGTGAACTGTGTTTAAATTTTTCCTCAATATTTTTAAATCATCTGTATTTTTGAGAATTGAAAAACACAATCTGTAAGAATGGACCACTTGTCGTGAGAGGTTCGCAATGGCGGAAAAATAAAAAAATTTCCTTTATTCCGATATTGTAGCCTGAATTTGGGGGAACTCAAACGGCTAGACTCCTTAAAAATTATATTATAAGAGCCGCGCAATAACCGTTTGAATTTGGTTGGCCACCAGGTGCCACTTTTTTCACTCCTCAACTTGAAATCTAGCTCCAACTTTTTTGTGATCAACCCCAGACTCATAATAACAGCGTTCTAACGTGCATAAGTGCTTTTCAAAATTATCCAAAAAGTTTGGAAAAAATGGGCTAAAGTTTAAAACTTTTTCATTTTTGAAAAACATTTTTTTCAGAATGAAACCCGTTTTTAACGCCAAAAATTTTCACACTGGATTCGTTCTCGGCATGGTTAATCTGTTTATAAAATTGCTCTTGCAATTTGAAATTTACTTTTAAATTTTCAATTCCGCTCGAGACAATAATAGTTTAAAAATACAAGCGAAAGATTCCATTTAAATATTTATTGTGTTGAGCACAGGGGTTCGATCGGGAATTTCTAAAATAAAGGCATCTAGTGTCAAAGGCAATTTAAAGGAATTTTCACCAAAATAAAGGCAACTTAAAGGCATGTTGTCCCTATGCTTCAAACCCGACAAAAATCAACAAAAAACAACTTTATTGACGAACAACATATTTTTCTCCCCCCTTTCCTGCTTTCAACAACTCTTTCTGACCAAGAAAGTAGTCATAACTTTCATAACATTCCTCAAAATGTGCCTTTATTTTCAAAAAAAATTAAAGGCAAAATTTCAAATTATGGGCAATGCCTTTAATTAAGGGATATAATCGGACCCCTGGCTCGACTACTGTATGGTTCTATATTTTGAACAAGTTTCAAATGCAAACAAAAAATAATTTGAAAACATTATTGACCAAATTAGGTTAATCCCGCGCGAATTCAAATTTCGCAAGTGCTTATCAAGCAAGTTACATGGTCCCCTAAATTAAACGTCTTTAAAAACTCACCTAAATCAGCTGCGATAGCAACCAAGTAAAAAGTTTCTTCGCTTTCTCTGTCCAAGCATGAGGATTTATTAATGCAGACAACTGTGATTTCACCATTTTCAGAAATTTGAAAGCTGAAATTTTTTAATAGTATGTATATTTTATGAAAATTTTTCAAGATTAAAAAAATCAATGCTATTGAGGTTTTAAATACACTTAAAATTTTTTTAAATAAAAATTTGTGTAACTTTTTTTTGGCAATTTCGATATTGTAAGATAATCTTTTTAATTTTGAATAATTGTGCCTATAAATAATTAGGCTCTATATGTGTTCATGCCTACGCCGGAAAAAATATGCCTTGGTCCCCCTGTTAATTTTTTTTGCAAAAAAAATCAGTTTTTGCCTTGGTCCCCCAAGCTGATTTTTTTCAAAATTTTTTTTATTAATTTTTGATTAAAAATAATAAAAATGCACTTTGCGTGTTAGAAATATAAATTTACGAGACTACTCCTAGAGTAAATCGATTGCTATGTAGGCCTGTATTGGCAGGAGCACGACCAAAAACAGCATATTTTCCATTGAAAAGGATCAGTATACTTATAAGTTAATAGAAAAAACTATTTAATTCAAACACAAGAACTAAAATGCCTGCAATTAAATGGTTCACGGACAATTAGATGAGCAAAAATTTGCAAAAAAATTAACAGGGGGGACCAAGGCATATTTTTTCCGGCGTCGGCATGAACACATATAGAGCCAATAATTATGTCAAAAAAGCTAGACTTACTTCTGGTGTCCTTTGCCAAGCAGTGAATATTTTCGAGATTGTTTATCGGTGACTTGAACTTGTCCGACCACACTCCCTGAAGCACTTGATTCGCTGATACGGAATTCATATTCAGCCGACTCAAATTTAGTTTCAGCCTTTGTAACTTTTGGTAAGGATATTTGCTTTAACTTTATTTTTTTTCGCATATTTTCTTGGCCATATTTTTCCTGGATTTCTTTGTTGGCAAAATTAGTTTTGATCTGGAACAAAATTGGAAAAATGTAAAAAAATTAACAAAGTTGTTGTAAGTTTGCACAAATTTGACTCTTTGACAATGTTAACGTGGCTTTTTATCCTTTTTAAGCTTTCTAACTTATACAATTTAGAATTTTTTGTAAGTCTTTAGTGAATAGTAAAAATTTACAAGTGACTCAAAAATTTTACCATCATTTACCGTAACCGTAAAAATTTTGAATAATGAAAAAATCGGCGCTAGTATAGAATACCCCCCAAAAAAATCAGACCTTCTAAAAATCGTTGTAACTACCCTTTGGAACAGCAAGTTTAGGCTTAGCCCTTAGGCTTAGGGGTAGGCCAGCGTATGGAAGTTGTGACTAATAAGGGAACATCCATAAATTATGTCAGACTGACAAGCCGTTTTTGGGAACCCCCCACCCCCCCTGTCAGAACATGTCAGAATGGGCTTGAACCACCAACCCCCCCCCTTATTGAAATCTGACAATTTTCTGACACAACTTTGTGACCCAAAATTTATTTCTGCACATATTTTTGAAGTTTAAAACCTTAAAAATGATAGTGTAAAATAACAGAAGCCTTTATTATATGTTAATTACATGTTTTTAAGTTACAAGTGCGTAAAAAATATTGCTTTTAATATGAGTTTTAATATGACTTGAAATATGAGCCATGATGGGAAAATTCAATATTTATTTTCAAATCTATGTATTAAAATATATCTATCTATATGTATATATTTTTTATATGAAAAATAATTTAAAATTTTAGAAATCCAGCTTAAATTCTTAAAATATTTAGCGAAATATTTGCGGAGAAATCTGACATTCCTGTCAGAAAATAGGTCTTCTACCCCCACCCCCTTGTCAGATTTTGTCAGATTGGAATGGGAACCCCCACCCCCCTGTCAGTCTGACATAATTTATGGATGTTCCCTAAGTGTTTTACGCACTTTTTCTGGGGCCTGGAACATATATTTGGGTACTCTTTACTTAAGTTTTAGAAGGCATAAGTTTTTTGGGGGGGTATTCTATACTAGGGTCAAAAAGGGTCTATTGCAAAAAAACTAATCGAAAATAGAGATCTAGGCGAAAAAGGTTTCAATTTGCACAAACTTTCCAAAATATATATTATTACCTCAATTTCTCGTACATTCTCATTGTTCAATGAATTCATTAACAGTGATGCATTCACAACAAACAAGCGAACAATTTGACCAGGCAACACAAAGTGAGGTTTCAAGTCTAGAATGCCCGAGGTCTCCATGCTCAACTCGATAATCTCGTCTATTGTTTCCTTTAAACAAGATAAACTTCAAAAATTATAAATCAATATTTAACAAAGAATTAAGGTTGTCAGGGGTAGTCTTATTTCGAACCGACGACTAATTGCTGGATTTATGAGCACTTTGTCAACAGGCCGTAAAATCTTAATTTTTTGCATTTCAAAAATTTTTTGAATTGCAGCTTTTTAACTTTCAACGGTTCAAAAAAAAGTTTGAAACGCAAAAAATGAAGATTTTACAGCCTGTTGAAAAAGTGCTCACAAACCCAGCAATTAGTCGTCGGTTCGAAAAAGACTACCCTCGACAACCCTAGAAAGAATGAACCTTTGAGTTAGCTAAAGCTATGACAGCTATATCTCTAAGCAAGTCTCCAGTTTGAATGTCTTCATTAAATTCAATGGCATTGTCCTTTTGAATGCCATTTATTTGCAGCTGAATTCCTGCAAAAAGATAGAACCAGTTAACTAAAATTCGTTAAATGACCATGCCGGTCGCTGGCAATGAGAATTTCAAACGTTTGAATGCGCGTGGTACACTATTTTCATTGCAAAAATATTCAGATTTATTTTTTAGCAAAGTAATGATTAAACCATCAAAAAAGTAGAGCCGGCATTGGGAATCGAACCGACTATCAACTTTGACAGGCAACCGCTACTACCATCACACTACGCTAACTTGTATTCCTTTACCCATTCTACCCTAATCAAATTTATGTTACAAATAATTACGAATTAAAAAAATAATGTTTAACATTTTCGCAATAAAAACCAAACGTGCGATATTCTCATTGCAGCGACGGGCATGGTTCTTAGTAGTAGCTCGAATTTTCGAGGTAAAATCTTTGAAAAAAAAATCCGATATCAAGGGTCGAAATATAGGCCAAAAAAATTAAGACCCGGTTCAATTCAAGTTGTCTTTTTAGCAAAAAAATCATGGCAAATTTTTTATCAATTTTACGGGCAATATATATTCACTTCGAACTGAAGTGATCTGTCGATTAAACTATTCATAAACTTAAACTATTCTATTAAACTATTCGGAGTCGGATCCAGAGCCGGAGCAGAGCGGCTTCGGGGAAGAAAGGAATATTTGATAGAATGGGTCTATATAGAGGTAAGTCGATAACAATAGACGAGAGCAAAAAGAGAGAAAAATAGATGCCACAAATTAAAAGAGGTGCCATACTCTATTCTTTATTGTAAAACAAGAAAGCTCCAAACAATGCGCACAAATCGATCAAATCTCCGGCCAGCGTTAGCAGAACCTTCTCCTGGATGTAAGCTTCTGATGTAGATCCTTTGTGGCTGCTAGAGTGCAGGGTGACTTGACTGAAAACATGCTCCACGCACGCTGATGTAGCAGGGACTCAAAAATTGATTTAGTCAAATGCGCGAGATGCGTGAACTGCTAAAATTGAAAAATGAATTGGGTCAAAGAATCGAAAGGGAGACGAGCTTCTTGTTAAGTTCTGAAAATTTTGAATTAAGATTGGTTGATTAATAAAATAATGAGTCAAACCTGGATAACTGCTGCGACGTGCATCTTTCAATTGCTCGGCTGTCTTCGCGATGGTGTTCTCCATTCTTGTATAGGTTAGTTGAGGTAAGCTAAAATAAGAGAGTAGGAATAAAACATGACTCGGAGGATGATAAGCGAGAATGAGAATATAAAAGTGTAGCAAAAGGAGCATTTATTGGGTTGTCGCATAAGTTCGTAGCGTTTTTTCTGATAAGACATTTTATCACTGATAAGTTACGATAAAATGCCGTTTGATTTACCATTTAGTAGCTCTCATTCTTCTCTATCCGATAGTTCTTTTCGTTTTGCCGTGCTCCTATAAAAAGTTCTATTTTTAGGCTTAAACAATGGAGTGTCAAGTTGAGAAAAATGTGCATTTCCGACATGTTCTTCTTTTTGCTTTCAATCAAGGAACCAAGGCTGCTGAGATTGCAAGAAGCATTCGTAGCGTCTACGGAGAAGATTCTATTGGGGATTCCACTGCTCGAGTCATCTGATCTCTATGGGCAAAGTGCAGCTAGGAGCTAGGAGCCTGGGTGCCACATCTTTTGATCCAAGTCAACAAGAACCAACGATCGAGTGTCTCTGCTTCGTTATTGGCCCATCACCGTCGTACACATGAGCATTCGGACCAATTTTTGAAGCGAATTGTCACTGGAGATGAGAAATAGTGCTTCTACGTCAATATGAAGCAAAGAAAAGAATGGATGAATAAAGACGAGCAAATTGCCAGAAAGATGGGAGGAAGTCCTAAACAGTGAAAGAGAATATATTATTGATTGACTTGTATTGTTGTTTTTGGACAATAAATTATATGTGATACATGTGATAGCTTGTTTTGAAGAGCAGAGAATGGGCTACAAAATGGTATATAACATATCAATTAGTCTCCATGCTAACTGACCTTAAACACTTGTTTAAAAAAATGCTACGAACTTATGCGACAACCCAATAGTTGGGTTTAATTTCATGGACAATACATAAGTGAAGTTTTTTGTCACGAGACTAATTTCTATTTGACAGTTGATTTTATATCCGACCCTTTCGGGCAGCCAAATTAACGAAAAACTGGCTCCGAAATGTCTCCGAGCGTTGAAATTGTCGGCTCCGGATCTGGCTCCGGCTCCGGAAGGTCAAATTTTTCGCTCCGGATCTGGCTCCGGCTTCGAACCGGAGCCGGAGCAGAGTCGGAGCGGAGCCGGAGCGGAGAGGATTACCAGCACTGCTTGTGATTGAATCTCTTTCTGTTTGCCCATGTTTGCTTCAGAATTTGCATTTTCAAGCGTTTACTGCTTAGTCGTACGAGTAGTAGCAGACATTTGTTTGCCGGTTTCAACATTTTCACTTACAACCACTAAAGTTTTAGTGGGAGTTGTCGACTGAGTGGCATAGTAGAGACTTTTTTACGATCAATTTCAGCACCTTTTTCCTTATCTTCGACCACTTGTTCATTGGGCACGTCAGTGACTGAAAATTTTGTCATTTGCTCAGGTTCATTGGCTTTTTCTTCTTCTTGGTTTTCTTGCTCCAAATTTAGAGTCAAATCCATATCTTCAGTGGCTACTCCATCTTGTTCCACCAAAGCCGTCAATGTAGATGTCTCTTGTTGCTCCAAAGACAGAGGATTTACCATTATACCAGGCATGATGTCTTCAGCCAATTGCGACGGTTCTTGCTCCTGATCACTAAAAATAATTAAAAAAATTTAAAAATTAGGTTTTTTGGGGGAGACTTTAAACTTTGTTTATTCCTTAAACTTGGACTCTTGCTTTTTACTTGATAAAAATAGTTCAGTCTTAGTATATAGCTTTTTTTTGGCATATGAAAAGATTCCACAGTGACAAATTGAGCGCAGGAATTTGCCTAAAGTTGGCAGAAATGACAGAAAATAATCTTTAACACAGGAAGCCCTGACTGTAACACTGGCAGCTCATGGTGCAGAATTTCATGGAGAACCCGAATCTGCCAACCGTTTTACTAAAAAGCCGGTTCGGCTTGAGATTTTGACCATTTTCTGGATGATGTCAAACATGACTTGGGTAAGTTCAGAAAATCAGCTGGTACTCCAACTTTTTCTATACACACCTATTATTTCTATACTTCGTTTGAAAGAGGAGGATCGGCTGGTTAATTCCGTTCAAGACAAAAAATATTTGAACCCGAAAATTCTACATTTGAATAATTATTGTCTTGAGCGGAATTCAAATTCACTCGTTGAATCATTTTTGGTGCAGTTTCGTTTGTTCTTTGAAATGGTATATGGGGTTCGCTGAAGAGAAGGCTCTATCACACCTAATTTTGCACATTTAAGTCAAAAACCCCGTTTTGGAAAAATGACACAACTCTTTCTTCGGGCCAAATATTCTACATTTAATTATCATAAAGTTCTTAACAATATGTCGTTAGAAAACTGAGCTCCACCTCTTTCAAACGAAGTATGGAAATAATAGGTGTGTATAGAAAAAGTTGGATTTTCTGAACTTACCCAAGTCATATTTGACATCATTCAGAAAATGGTCAAAATCTCAAGCCAAACCGGCTTTTTAGTAAAACAGTTGGCAGATTCGGGTTCTCCCTGAAATTTTGCATCAGTCAGGGCTTAGGCTTAGACGTGCCTAATAGTGCCCCATTTTTAAAGCTTAGGCTTTAAAACCAGAATATACGATGTTTTGTCGTTACTGAAACTTTGGAGCGCTTCTTATCTTAACTTTTGTCTGCATGGATCCGATTTTTTTTGTCAAAAAGTATTTAACGTGCAATATTTTAGATGTGTGAATAAACTATTTTTACCTTTGTAAAATCATTGTTGTAAAAGACGACGTTAGCACATTTCCTGCATCACTTATCACCTCTGCTGCCAACAATCCATTTGCTAGCACCAAATCAGACAGCGAAGCACTGCCGTTATTACTAGTTTCTAACATTTCTGATGAAAGTGCAGTTGTGGTTGTTGTATATGTAATTTCCACTTGCTGTTGCTCTTCTGGTTGCAATTTTATCTGTTGTGTCTTCAATTCAGTGTTTTCAATAGGTGGAGGAGGCTGGAATTTGCCTACTTCCACTTTAACTGTGCAGTCACTTTTTAAGAGTCCTTGAACTGCCTGCAAAAAAGGTATCTTCATTTTCATTCATCATTCATTTTAATTTATTTTAGATACGGTCAAGTCTCGCTAAACCGTCACCCTATGAAGTTCGTTACCTGATTTTCAAAAAGGGATGACGGCTTATCGAGATCCGCGGGTCTTTACGCCAAAAATTTTGCTATTCAAAAAAACGACTGGTAAAATCAGAATCTGTACGATTTTTCTGATTACACTGTCGAATCACATCTGGCAAAAGACTTCGAAAATATAGATACCATGTGACCGAAAAGTTCCCGGACAAAGTTTAAAGCCAATTTTTTTCAGTAAAATAAGAACATAAATGCATTTTTTTGGTATCATCAGAAAGCCCTTGCACTCCTCTCTTGAATAGTGTATCGCTTGTCGTTTTATGTCAATAAATTCCATGCTTTAGAATTGCTTTAGTGCTTTAGTTAATGTTCCATGCTTTAGTTTCGGATGCCATCAAGCGATTTCGTGAAACAGCTGCTCTGTCTTCGTTGCGGCCTGTTTCACGAAATCGCTTGATGGCATCCGAAACTGTTTGCTTTGGAACATTCATGTCACGAGCGATCTCACTTTGCTTCTTCCCTTCTTCCCAAAGTCGCACAATGCCTGCTCTCAGATCGGACATTCTAAAGCATGGAATTTATTGACATAAAACAACAAGCGATACACTATTCAAGAGAGGAGAACATGATACCAAAAAATGCATTTATGTTCTTATTTTACTGAAAAATTTGGCTTTAAACTTTGTCCGGGAACTTTTCGGTCACATGGTAAGAAAAGTGTCGGACCGTGGGCGGGAACGAACTTTATAGGGTGATGGTTAGCGAGACTCAACTGTAGTAAATTACCTCCACTTTAAACTGGTACATGCCGTTGGACATATCCTTAGATTTAACATTGACTCCTGACTTTAGCATTATTGGAACGGAGCTTTGGATATAGTTGGCTTCCTGCAATAATGTGGTAAAGGGAAATTGATCTTATAATACAATGTAGTTTTTTGTTTCCTTAGCCTTTTTCAATGTTTAATTTTTTCCGAGTTTCTAGGTATTACATTTTTGTAAATTTTTAATTTAACCCTACGACGGTTACTTTTGGGTTGATTAATCTTATTTTATTTTAAAAGTTACTTCTCAAATTGACTCTTTGTCAACTTTTTAATATCAATATAGGTAACCAAAGTCATCACAATGACCGCCAGAGTCTCTTTTTTTCGTTTGAAATATGATATGGATAGTAAAGGCAGTAAACATAAATTTTACATCCGTTTATTCTAAAGTGCCCAGAGGTAAAGCTTTTTAAGTGACCGTCCTACGGTTAAAATCAGTCAAATCTGATTTTTGGTCAAAATTTGTCAAATTTTTGCAGATAACAGCGCTCGGAAGCAAAAAATAGAAAAAAAAAACAATGTTTATACCATGATAAAGCAAAATATGTTGCCATTTATAAGACTTCCAACTGCAAATCTTACCTGCAAAGTGCTCACATCTCCAATGCTAAACAAACTCAGTTTGTCGTCAACGAGAAAGAAGTTCGGCATTGGTCCATTTAAATGACCGTAAAAAGTAAGTACGGCCATTACACTCTCCAACTAAAATACTTAGTTGAAACATTTTATACAAGGGACAGCAGGCGCCTATCGGCGCCTATATCGTATTTTGAAATTCAAATATAAATCCACTTTTCACTTTGAAAGGGCAAAATCTCAATTTTTTTCACAGCAATCTTCAAATCTGATTGCAAAAGGTCCTCCGCCATTAAAAGAGCTTTCGAATGAGCATGAACATGCAAATAAAAATATTACACTAAAAAGAGTTTTTCCTTGTGACCAAATGGGCACTCATAAGATTAACCCTGAAAACCACCACTTTTCACTTTCAAGGGGCAAAATCTCATTTTTTTTCACAGCAATCTTCAAATCTGATTGTGAAAGGTCCTCCGCCATTAAAAGAGCTTTTAAATGAGTATAAACATGCAAATAAAAATATTACACTAAAAAAAGTTTTCTTTTGTGACCAAACATGTACTCAAATGCGTTATCCAATCACCCACCCATCCCAAATACTATATGGAGATTAATAAAAAAACAAAAAAAAACTCACAGAATTAGTGCCTTCAGGGATCATGAACTCATAAAAATCTTCTTGAAAATGAGGCATAAACTCAAATTTTTGACTTCTTTTTTGCTCGTTAGGCCGAACAACAAAGTTGGCTATCAGTTTGCTAGTTTCTGCAGCTAATTGAGTGACATTTGGTAACTGGTCACCCTGTCCACCCATTTTAGCAATGGTAGATAAGGGTATAGAGTCAGCTGGAATTTTCTCAAGCACTTCTGCAGCTTTTTGGTTTTTTTCAGGTGGATGGCTGGATGTATCTGTTGGAGATGTAGATGTGGAAAAATCATCACTGTTGGCCCCAACTTTGGAGCGGAATTCACTAAAAAGAGCAATTTTCAAGCTATAAAACCGACTAAGTTATAGACGATGTATTAGGTCATAGGCCAAACCATCTATTAAGCTAACAACAAGGGGGACCAACATTTTATAAGTGAAAAAATTTGAAAAATACTCCTAATTTTTGGGCCTATTGCTCGGGACAGCACTGTGGTTGAATTGAAACCGATACCGGAACCGGGACTCTTGTCTAAAAATGGACCTCCGGACGGGATCTGGGATTAGTCTGTTGTCTATTCTAAAACACTTGAAGTAGTCAAACACACAAAAGAAACGTGATCTACCAAAATTTAGCATGCCCTCAAAATTTTCTCAAGCTCGACGAAAAAAATAACACTTCATTAAATAAAATAAATTAGTGACAATTTTCTAATTTCCGGCATGGTCGAAGCCTTAAAACACCATAATTAAATCAAAAACAAACCCTAGGGCTTTTTCCAATACATCTTCGGCCCTCAGAGGTTTTAAGGCAGAGTCATCGGCTCAAAAAAAATACCAATTAACTAATAACTCAAAAAAAAATTACCTTGGACAACGGCTAGAAAGGCATAAAACCATAAATAAAAATAGCTATATGCCATTTTGCAAGTTTAAAAACAGTGAATAAAACCAATATAAATAAATCAAAACAAGTTAAGCGTTTAGAGCAGAAAATTAAACAAATTAGGTCAAACTCTTTTCTTTTTTATTGCGCTTAATTGTCGAGAAAAGAGATGAGAGAAGATTTTTCAAGGACATTTGAAAAAATCAGGAGCTATTGGTTAATCGAAGCAATCAATTGATAAAATTAGTGAAAAAAAACTCAATATTTGTAGAAATGCAAGTATTATGCAAGCAAAATGCAAAAAAAACAATAGATTTCAAGGCAAAATTTAGGAGTGTCCTCCTCAAATTTTTTTGTTTTGCCTCTCACTTTCGAGCCTCTCCTGATCAGCACTGGACCAGCAACAAGAAAAGCTGGTTCAATTCTAGCCACCACCATTTTCCTCTGGACAATCAATTCGGTATAACACCAATCTAGAAAAGACTTAAAATTTTACAAAATAGTAAGGTAAAACCACCAACCAAGTTAAAACCAAGATCGATTGGTATAGATCGGTTCAAAAATTTTGTTAGCGCTATTTTTGCGGAGCGCATATTGATGTTTTTTGCCAACAAACATAAAAAATCCAGTCTGGAGACTTAAGAAACAAGTCCAAATACGCCAAAACTGCCTTGGTCCTCTGTGGATTTTTGAAAACACATTGCTCTACAGTCAAAACCTCGGTATAGTGACACCCGAAAAGTTTGATCCCACATGAGTCTGACACTTTTTTTGAACAGATGTGTTTAAAAGAGTGTTGGAATCATTTAGGTACATAAAACTTCTAGGGCTGCCACTATGTCACTCGAGAATAGACTATAGCCAAATATGTTTTCGAAAGTCCACATGGGAGACCGAGCTATTTTTTTCGGTTAGATGTTTGTTGAGTCTCCTTATTTGCTACTAACTAATTTTTGTTCTGGCACTGTCAGAATCTTTATTTCTTTCTCGTTTTCTTTTTTTATCCTTGTGCTACGGCCTCAGATATATTTTATTTAATGTCATTTTCAGCCTTCGGTCAAACCCAAGGCTTTTGATCGACAACTGAAAAAAAGAACAAATGAGAGAAGATACCTAAGGCAGAGTGAAAGAAAACAGACATTTTTTTATTTTTGCAATTAAATCTTGAGGTGTTCTAAAACAAAATAACCTTAAGATTAGTGAGGCCAGAGCAAACAAATGACAGTAAGACCAAGGAGAGAGCCAGTATGTTTAAGCGAAGGCTTTAATATTCTATAGACTGTTTCCTCCACCAAAGGCTGAAAATGGGCAAAATAAAAGATACCCGAGCCTAGACCACAAGAATGACACCAAAGATCAAGAAGAGAGCTAGAAATTTTGACCCTACCGGAGTATAACCACCCCGTCCAACCATCCCCCAATGAAATTTTTTAAAGTATTTCCAAACACCCTATATCAACCCAAAATCACCTCAGAAGTTCAAAAAAGACATTATTTTTGTGTTCTGGTCAATAAAAAATTGAGTTTTGGGCATTTTGAAATTTCGACCATTTGGCTGTTTTACCATGTTTTGGTCACTGGAGCTGGGCAAAGAGCCTCTAAATGCATTTTTGAGTCTTGCTCGGAATTATTAATTGGGGGCTTGGTTGGTTAGAGATGCGCACACCCACATACCTTAGACGCAAATCACTCGAAAGTGACTCTGGCTGCATAAAAAATGTATGCATACCAGAGTTTCTTTATGTGGTAGGCCCACGTTAATAAAACTATGTTAACAAGGTACCCTCAACATCTGATTTACTAAGTTATAATAAACAGAAATCAACTAAAAATACCAAAATTCAAGATTTAAAAAAAATCGACTTTTTATAGAAAAAAGTAGGTGAGAACACTTTTTTTTATCGTGTTCAACTCGTAGGAAATGCTTAAAAATGGTTAAAATAGTGTTTTGAAAAAGTTCAAAAAAAAGTTCATTTGGGGGTATACTCCGGTAGCGCCGAAATTTTAAAAGGAGGTTTTAAAATTCTATGGACCGTTACCTTTACCGAAAGCTGAAAATGACAACAAAAAGAGAAGGTACTCAATGCCAGAGCACAAGGATGACAGCAAACACCAAGAAGGGAGCCAGTTTTTTTAACCGAAGGCTGAGAATCCATAATTTTTAATCATCGAGTATTGCTTGTAGTGGTAGCTTTGTAAGCATTGTCGTTTCCTACGTTTAAAATATTGTTTGCTAGACTATACAAATTTTTTTCACCACAAAGAAAGCAGGCGGCTAGAGATGGTTATGCCTAAAAAGGTGAATAGAAACTATTTTATTTTAGCTCTACTTGTTATTAATACATTGATAAATACAGGAAACTTAAGAAGGCGGTATTTGCATTTTTGTCAAGCTTTGTATTTATATAAAAACAGAATATGCGGCTTTCTGAACGTATTCTTTCATTTACGCAAGTTTTTCACTCATTACATTTTTTCAAGTTTTTTTTATAAAATTCATGGAATTTACTCTAAAAACTTTTCTTGAAATCACAAGGTCTAAATCTAAAGCGGCAAGCTATTAAGCATAAAAACTTCCTAACAGATAAAAAGCTCAACTCGAAAAACTATTGAACAACTTCAGAATAGGGATTTTTTTCTTATCTAAAGCTTGGAGAATCAGTTTTTGTAAATTTCGTTATTTTATTTAGGATGTTTCAGTCCGAAATGGGCATGAGCCAAAATTTCATGAATATTTCTTATTCGAGCTGGCCTGGCCTATCGGGCATGTCTGAAAAGCCCGGGCTTTAAACTCCGGGCATGTCCGCAAGGCCGGACATGTCCGCACGACTATGAGAAAAAAATCGCCAAAAATGACCAAAAAAGCTTTTCAATGTCATTTTTTTCAAACTGAAAGACCTTTTAGTGCATTACTTTAAAGCGTTAAAAAATTTTAAGTATCAGAATATATCTTTTTTCAGCTTAAGAAGTGCTACGTCATGAAATTGTGCAATTTTTTGTTGATGTTTGTCATAATTTGTTCAGTGATTACTGCTGTCTGTTCAGGTAATTAATATTTTTTTTAGGTGAATAATGTCAAAAATAGAAGCTTTATAAAAACAAAAAAATGAAAATTGTTAAAATAAATTGTTTTTTTGAATTAATATACGTTTTGGCTATGTCTGTGTGACCGTTTAATAACCTTTAAATTACAACCTCAATAATACCATATTCTCTCTGGTACTCATGTACCCCGGGAGGGGGGTGTTTCTAGTATCTGTCATACTACTTTTACGACTGCTTTTACTTAATCTTACGAACATGACGCATTTAGGCTTAGGCAAGGGTAGGCCAGCGTATGTTAGAACGGACTCAAACATGTTTCTCCAAGTCTAAAAAGTTATAAAAACATGTTTGAGTCCGTGCTAACATACGTTGGCCTACCCTTGCCTAAGCCTAAATACGTCATGTATGTAAAGGTAGTATCGCAGGTACTAGCCCCTTTTTTTCTCTAATAGAAGGGCATGGTAAGAGCCGGTAAGACGAGCTACAAATTGAGGAGTAACTTGCATAAGAAAAGTTTTCAAAAAGTGGGTCAAAACACAGTGCCAAAAACACGATTTTGAATTAGGGAGTGGCCTTCAATAGTGCCTAGGGGTTCGATCGCGAATTTCTAAAATAAAGGCATCTAGTGTCAAAAATAAAGGCAATTTAAAGGAATTTTCACCAAAATAAAGGCAACTTAAAGGCATGTTGTCCCTATGCTTCAAACCCGACAAAAATCAACAAAAAACAACTTTATTGACGAACAACATATTTTTCTCCCCCCTTTCCTGCTTTCAACAACTCTTTCTGACCAAGAAAGTAGTCATAACTTTCATAACATTCCTCAAAATGTGCCTTTATTTTCAAAAAAAATTAAAGGCAAAATTTCAAATTATGGGCAATGCCTTTAATTAAGAGATATAATCGGACCACTGATAGTGCCCCAGAATACGGTAATCTTTGGTAAAAAAGATTGCCCTAAAAATTCTAAACTTTCAATATTCAAACAACATATTGTGAATAAAGAAAAAGTCTTTTTGGCTACAAAAAAAGACACTTATGCCGTTGGCCCCCCCCCCTCTATTTTGGCACTTTTTAACATGTGTGTTTATTGTGTTCGTCTATAACTTTTTTTGTTACTAGATACAATATTGGCAATGGAAGAGCTTCGAAACACAACTCTAAAAAAATTGTACGAAAAATTCAAGTGGACAAATGAATAGAGGGGGAAGGGGAGGGCCCCAACAGCATAAGTGCCAAAAAAATTTTGCGACAACTTTTTTATTGACAGAAAAAGTTATGTCCATTTAAGGTTTTATGGTATTTTTTTGCTTGAAAAAGATATATTTTCAGATGTATCTGAGTTTGTTCCATCTAAACAAAAGTCTGCTAGTGCTGCTAAACAACATGCTTTCAGTGATGTTGCTAACAACCTTCATCATCACCACGGAAATAAAGGGAAGTGCATGGAAAAGTGTTTATTGAAGTGTATGCTTTGAGCTTTGAAAAATATCTAAAGAAACTTTTTTTTTGCAAAAATGAATAAAAAGTAAAATTTTAAAATAAAAATTTGTAATACTGTTGAATATTATTTAAATTGCATAATTAAAATTTTTATTCAAAAAAATATATATCCTTTACAAATCCTCTTACAATCAGTGCTGTGCATTTTAGGGATTGCTCGTCCTCGTCCTCTTCCTTCGTCCCTATTTTATTGAGCCGTCGTACCTCGTCCTCGTCGTACCTCTGTTGTAAAGTCGCTCGTCCTCGTTCTCGTCTTCGTCGGACGAGTTAAAAAATTGCTCGTTCTCGTCTGCGTTTCGTCTTTTATTCGTCTTTCACATATTTTAGATATATATTTTTGTTAATTGTTTAAACTTGTACTTATTGTTGACCATGAATTTATTTTGCTATTACAACATTAAAAATAAATTCGTTAAACAGTGATAAATTTTTTATTAGACGACATAAGTATACGGCTTCGTAAACGTCTTGAGCCGCTTGTGGTTTTGTGACCGGAAGTCCTAGTCGGACGAGGACGTGGACGAGGACGAAGTACGAGGACGAGTGCACAGCACTGCTTACAATGCCCCTCCCTAAAACGGACAGTATGGACCTTATTTACGTTTTTTGAATGTCGTTTTAGAGCAGGGCTCTCAACTCAAAATTTTAAAATAAAAAACGTTTTCAAAAGTAAAAGAAATTTGGTCAAAAAGTGTCATTTTATGTAGTGCTTACTGAGTTTTGAGTACCGAAAATAAAGATTTTGACGTAATATCCTAAAAATTTTAAGAATTGGTGTTCCAAATAAATGACAAATCTTTGACACTCCGGAGGACGAGCGACCATTTTGCCGTTTTCGACTCAAAACTTTTCGCTAATTCTTTTGAGCTCTTTTTTAGATTTTTTCACCGTCCGAGTCACCATTAAAAAGGCCAAAGCGCCAGTACGCATATTTAGCACATTAAAATTAAAATCAATCGTTGTAGTGAAAGCAAAAAAATAGCTTAGAAAAAATAAACTGTATAAGTTGGCTTTTTTAGTTGTGTCTCAGACAGTGAAAAAATCTGGAAAAGAGCTGAAAAATCAACAAAAAATTCTGAGGCGAAAATGGCAAAGTTGCCTCTCGGCCGGTACTAGTTCGGTTTACATCACACCTCGCATTTTTTTATTTTTTTCGACTTTTTATGTAGGATAAACGTCTTTTATTTATTGCGCATATTTATTCACATATATACAAATCAACAATTTGCGACCATAAATAGAACATAATATCTTTACCACTAAACTTTCGGCGCCAAACAAAATCAAAAACATAACTACGAAAAACCGAGCGATGAGTTCCATATTCTTGCTTGTGCCTTCTTTTGAATTTCTGCCGGGTTGATTCAATTGTTTGTGTGTGCTTACCGGTTACAGGATTGACGAAGTGATTGACTGTGAAGTGTCGAAATCCATCAGGAAGCTGCTCGATAAGGCTTGCTCCAATGAATGAAGCGTCTCAAAAAAGCCGTAAAAATTGGCAAAAACCAAAAAAAAATGCAAGGTGTGATGTAAACCGAACTAGTACAGTCAAACCTGGGTTATGCGACACCCAAAGGGACCGCCCTTATGGTGTCGGATAAACGAGGTGTCGGTTAACTGGGGTGTAGGTTTACCAGGCCTACCAAATCGGGCTCATGGTGTCGGATAAAAGAGGGTGTCGGATAACCCAGGTTTGACTGTACCTGTCGGCCTTTAAAATGTTCAACAAAGAACGTTTGGGAGCCTTGTTTTACTTTGCTGACATGTATACTTGTAAATTCCTACATTTATCCAAAAGTTAAACAAGGCTATAAGCTTTCTAAAAATGTTCTGTTACGTCTAATTGTCATATTGAGTCAATACATAATTAAGTTTATAGCCACAATATAATCAAATACAAAAGATACCAAACATAAAATATCAACAAAACGTTTGTGTACCCTTTAAGTGAACCATTTCCTTCATCAATACACTCTTTGTAATAATCTCCCCAACGTTCAATAATTTCTGTAAACTTGTTGTCTTTTATGGCACGACAATTTCCAACGCAATAGTAAAACTCCTCATATTTTCTAAAAATTTGTTTTCACGGCTAAGAATATGCTCAAAACTGAAAAGCATAAAATTTACAGTAATGGCTCGTTCGCTGACTGCTATTTAGACTGTGACTAAGACTTGGACTGAGAAAGGGGTTCCTAGAGCTTTTTTCCAATTAATAAAAGGCATATAGAAAACGTTAGATGAATATTAGGAATGGTCGGTCGAGAAAAAAGCATGCAAAGAAACGTTTTGAAGCTTTTTTCAACTTTTAAGACACAAGCGCATAACGAAAATTAGTCTAACAAGGAAACAAAAACAAGGAACTAACAAGGAAACATCGCGAACTGTAAAATGAAATTAGCAAAATCTATTAATTTCATCTTGTGGAACATGACTGATTTACTTAGGGCAGCCGAAAGCATTTTTCCCTGTAGAAAAAAAATGGAGAGTTTTGAGTAAAAGAAACATGCAAAAATGGGCACTACTTGGATATACCCACCCCAAATCAACTTTTTTGCAAACATTCCTAAGGACCACATAAAGACTCAAAATAACTTCAAAAGCTCAGAAAACACATTATTTTTGAGTTCTGCTCAGTCGAAAATTGAGTTTTGGGGTCACTTTAAAATACCTTTATGTGGTGTTTAGGAACGTTTTGAAAAAAGTTGATATAGGGTGGATACATCCAGTGTTTTGATGAAGAAATTTTTTTGAACTGTGAGTGATTGAGAATGAAAGTTGTACTCACACAATGTGAATAAGAGTAAGAATAGATTTCACAGTCAGTCATTCCAAAAGTTCGACCTCCAGATGAGATCGACCTCCAGATCAACACATGAATTTAAAAAAGTGTCGAAACCAGTTGGGGACTGAATTTTTAAAGATATCATTATCATAACTGCACGCTCAAAAAAGATTTGCATCGGGCGGCGGGCCTCCCTAAAATTGGCGCAAGGCGACAGCACCGGCGACATTCTGACACCGGCGCCCAAAAATAGCAGTGCCGGGATGTACAGGGATAGTCAAAAAAACCGCCGCGTCTTTAAAAAAATAATGTAGCAGGTCCCCACCCGTCCAATTTACAAGTTTTTCGGAAATATCCGCAGTGTACGATTTATTATTTTTAATAAATCGTGTCCGTCTCACATAATATAGTTTTTCTTGTTCTACATAATGCTCGGTTTAAGAAGGGGCTCTTTGCTTAGAAAGATTACACGCTTTACTATACCAGTTTTCATATTGCGTCCCAAACACACTACAAATGTTTTTTTTCTATGTAAAACATTGCAAAGGGGGTAAATACAATATAAGTTACTTTCAAAAATTGCTTTAAAAAATTTATTCAAATTGTTTTTCGAAAATGAGGCGGTTTTTTTGACTAACGCTGTGTGATATGTGCTTGAAGTAAAAATTTTTGTTTTGCCACCAGGATCTAAGTTAGATAAAAAACATACAGTTGAAACTAAAAAATGTCAAAAATATTTTAAAAATTCAGTACGGCGGCTGGTACCCGGCGCCAAAGAGAGCGCCGGCGCCGGTATAAAAGTTGGCAATTGTCTCCGGCGTCACACCCGACCACGACCTTCGAATGAATGTTGTTGTGCGGGAAAATCAAACTGCAAATTTTTGTATAAAATAAACCTGCGGGCAAAAAAAGACGCTCTTTCTTTTAAACAAAGAAAATACTAAAAAACACAGGGAAAAAATTTTTGGACTCAAGAAGAGTGCTCATCGTTTTTTCAAAAACTGAATGCGCAGTGTAAATCAATTAATTTATTACTTTTTCTATTGCATATTTGGTCATTCGAAAGCTGAGATTACGGCAAATTTTTTTGAGACCAAACAGTACGATGGTTAAGGCACGTTCACGTAAAGGTGAGAGAGAGAGCGCCCGCGCCGGTATAAAAGCGGCGTCGGTGGCCGAGAGTGGTAAAGTTTCTTAAGTTTCCCTTGCAGGCATGGTCATTTTATCAAAGTTAGACTATAGAGAAATATGTTTTTGAAAATCCACAGGAGGGCTACCAATGCGGTTTTCGGTTTGATTTTTATTGAGTCTCCAGATCTGATCTTTTTGTCTGTTGAGAAAAAAAATTAAAATTTTGTATAGTAAATTGACTTTGCTTTACAAGATGTTATTGGCAGAATATTGGAATTTACAGTTTGTGCGGTTCCCTTGTAAGTCTCAGTCCAAGTCTCAGTCCCTGAAAGAGCCATAAAATAGAGCAACAGAATAGAGATCAAAAGTTTGACTAACACGAAGTTAGTGCATTCAGAATAATTATACGTTTATTCTAATACTATTTTTTCTAATAGAGCTGTTCATTGGGCAGCCACAGTTTACTTCCTACATTACTACATTAAATTCGTTTCACTTTCACTAATGCGGTGCCCAAAAACAATTTACGGCACTTACCCTATGGCAAGTATTCTGAGAGATTTTAATATACACTTTCGATACCCTTTTTTCTAATTAGTAAAAACCTTTACTCGCAAAACTTTATTCCTAGTTTCGGCTTTTTAATTCTAATATTTTCAATAGTGTCATTTGCGGATTGAGTGAGGCTATCCATCTGAATTTACTAAATGAACATATTTAAAATAAGATTTATACAACCTCTTTCAATATATCAATACACTTTTGTTCACAGCCTTTAACTCTTGTAACATTCTGTTCAGTTAGAGAAAAAGTACTCTCAAGAAATATGAAAAATGTTATTATGACGAGAAACATATTACTCATTACAAGTTTTAAATACAACTTTATGTGTGATTGACAATTTCAGAATGTTTATGCTAAATAAACATCAAAAAATTTCAAATCTATTAGATAATATAATTTTTACACTGATTCATAAGCTTTGATTACCAAATTTCCAACATTTTTTGCTTTTTATTTTTATATTTGATTTTTTTTATAAAAGAAGAAAAAAATTATAATTGTAATAATCATTTTTAATTAAAAAAGCTTGCTTTTTTTGTCGTAAATTAAATTTAAACTACCGTATTTTCTCTATTAAATGACCCCTCTTTAAAAAGCCCAGTACAGTCGACTCTCGTTATAACGTCTTTCAAGGGACCAGCCGAAATCGGGTCGTTATAATGAGAGCCATATTCCAAATTCCCATAAGGCGGTCGTTATATCGAGCTTCAATGTATAGCACCATATTTTATTCTAATATTCAAACATCAATAACAACAATCAACTGGCACGAGTGAAATAATCAAAAAGATTCTTCGGCTTCATTTTCTTTACTTCATCAAATTTGTCGCTCATCTGCATAATGACTGGATCTGCGGGGTTTTCCTCAACAAAGCGCTGAAAGATCTTGAATCCGGCCGTGGCTTCTCGTGCTGTCACTGACTGTTCCGGCAATTCATCGAGCTCAATCAAGTCGGTGTCGCTGAAAGCAAAAGTCGATAAACCCAAAATTTGGAAAAATGAACCAAACCTGGCTGCCTCCTGTTCTTCGAGACCTCCGCAATTTCTGCCAGAGAGAGCGTTCCACCGGTTGTCAATTGATTGTCCACCTCCATGCAGTCGTCCAAGTTGGTTCCCGCAAGCTGCAAAGCCAGCAGTTCCGCTCATAGTGTGTCTAGACTATGAGCGCGCTCTTAATCTAACTCGCTTTGAATCTGTTGCACTTCGTCGCCCGAAATTTGTTCTTCGAAATTTGGCTCATCTAGCTAAATCCAAAATCCCCTTTAATATTCACCCAAAATAATAAATGCGCAACTTTGACAAATCCGGCCTTCCTGAAGCAGTTGGCAATTGTCTCCGGACCTCTGAATGAATGTTGTTGTGCGAGAAAAGCAAACTGCAAGTAGCTCGAAAAAACTGTAAATAGCTCAAATTTTTGATGAACCTGCGGGCAAAAAAAGACACTCTTTCTTTTAAACGTAGAAAAAATTTTAAAAAACATAGGGAAAAAATTTTCGGACTCAAGAAGAGTGCTCATCGTTTTTTCGAAAACTCGAAAGCTGAGATTACTGCAAATTTTTTTGAGACCAAACAGTACGATGGTTAAGGCACGTTCACGTAAAGGTGAGAGAGAGAGCGCCCGCGCCGGTATAAAAGCGGCGTCGGTGGCCGAGAGTGGTAAAGTTTCTTAAGTTTCCCTTGCAGGCATGGTCATTTTATCAAAGTTAGACTATAGAGAAATATGTTTTTGAAAATCCACAGGAGGGCTACCAATGCGGTTTTCGGTTTGATTTTTATTGAGTCTCCAGATCTGATCTTTTTGTCTGTTGAGAAAAAAAATTAAAATTTTGTATAGTAAATTGACTTTGCTTTACAAGATGTTATTGGCAGAATATTGGAATTTACAGTTTGTGCGGTTCCCTTGTAAGTCTCAGTCCAAGTCTCAGTCCCTGAAAGAGCCATAAAATAGAGCAACAGAATAGAGATCAAAAGTTTGACTAACACGAAGTTAGTGCATTCAGAATAATTATACGTTTATTCTAATACTATTTTTTCTAATAGAGCTGTTCATTGGGCAGCCACAGTTTACTTCCTACATTACTACATTAAATTCGTTTCACTTTCACTAATGCGGTGCCCAAAAACAATTTACGGCACTTACCCTATGGCAAGTATTCTGAGAGATTTTAATATACACTTTCGATACCCTTTTTTCTAATTAGTAAAAACCTTTACTCGCAAAACTTTATTCCTAGTTTCGGCTTTTTAATTCTAATATTTTCAATAGTGTCATTTGCGGATTGAGTGAGGCTATCCATCTGAATTTACTAAATGAACATATTTAAAATAAGATTTATACAACCTCTTTCAATATATCAATACACTTTTGTTCACAGCCTTTAACTCTTGTAACATTCTGTTCAGTTAGAGAAAAAGTACTCTCAAGAAATATGAAAAATGTTATTATGACGAGAAACATATTACTCATTACAAGTTTTAAATACAACTTTATGTGTGATTGACAATTTCAGAATGTTTATGCTAAATAAACATCAAAAAATTTCAAATCTATTAGATAATATAATTTTTACACTGATTCATAAGCTTTGATTACCAAATTTCCAACATTTTTTGCTTTTTATTTTTATATTTGATTTTTTTTATAAAAGAAGAAAAAAATTATAATTGTAATAATCATTTTTAATTAAAAAGCTTGCTTTTTTTGTCGTAAATTAAATTTAAACTACCGTATTTTCTCTATTAAATGACCCCTCTTTAAAAAGCCCAGTACAGTCGACTCTCGTTATAACGTCTTTCAAGGGACCAGCCGAAATCGGGTCGTTATAATGAGAGCCATATTCCAAATTCCCATAAGGCGGTCGTTATATCGAGCTTCAATGTATAGCACCATATTTTATTCTAATATTCAAACATCAATAACAACAATCAACTGGCACGAGTGAAATAATCAAAAAGATTCTTCGGCTTCATTTTCTTTACTTCATCAAATTTGTCGCTCATCTGCATAATGACTGGATCTGCGGGGTTTTCCTCAACAAAGCGCTGAAAGATCTTGAATCCGGCCGTGGCTTCTCGTGCTGTCACTGACTGTTCCGGCAATTCATCGAGCTCAATCAAGTCGGTGTCGCTGAAAGCAAAAGTCGATAAACCCAAAATTTGGAAAAATGAACCAAACCTGGCTGCCTCCTGTTCTTCGAGACCTCCGCAATTTCTGCCAGAGAGAGCGTTCCACCGGTTGTCAATTGATTGTCCACCTCCATGCAGTCGTCCAAGTTGGTTCCCGCAAGCTGCAAAGCCAGCAGTTCCGCTCATAGTGTGTCTAGACTATGAGCGCGCTCTTAATCTAACTCGCTTTGAATCTGTTGCACTTCGTCGCCCGAAATTTGTTCTTCGAAATTTGGCTCATCTAGCTAAATCCAAAATCCCCTTTAATATTCACCCAAAATAATAAATGCGCAACTTTGACAAATCCGGCCTTCCTGAAGCAGTTGGCAATTGTCTCCGGACCTCTGAATGAATGTTGTTGTGCGAGAAAAGCAAACTGCAAGTAGCTCGAAAAAACTGTAAATAGCTCAAATTTTTGATGAACCTGCGGGCAAAAAAAGACACTCTTTCTTTTAAACGTAGAAAAAATTTTAAAAAACATAGGGAAAAAATTTTCGGACTCAAGAAGAGTGCTCATCGTTTTTTCGAAAACTCGAAAGCTGAGATTACTGCAAATTTTTTTGAGACCAAACAGTACGATAGTTAAAGCCTGTTCACATAAAGGTCGATCCAAGTGTCGATCTAAGCGTGTTTTTAACGCGGGAAGGGCTGTAAATTTTTTTTCCTCCATTGAAAAACGTTTATGCTAGTACTATCGTGTAGGTGAGATTCAAGGCTTCAAAATGAGCTATCAACAAGACTCGACCGATCTGAGTGAGGACTTAAGCATTTTCTACCAAAAATTTTCAATAAGTTGTAGCTTGTTGATGGCTTATTTTAAAGCCCTGAATCTCAGCTACAAGATGGTACTAACATGAATTTTTTTAATGGAGGAAAAAACTTACAGCCTTCCTGCGTTGAAAACACGCTTCGGTCGACTTTTGGGTCGACACTTGATGTGAACGTACTTTTACAGCGAACAGAAAAATTTGCAACCAGGGCCGGTATTGATAAAGATTACCCTTACCTCTACCTTTTACCCTTACCTCTACCTTTTACCTCTACCTCTACCTTTACCTGTACCTCTACCTTCTACCTTTACCTCTAGCTTTTATTAATACGGGTAGAGGTAAGGGTAGAGGAAAGGGTAAAAGGTAGAGGTAGCGGTAGGGGTAAAAAATTCTTTATTAATACGGGTAGAGGTAAAGGTACAGGTAAGAGTAAAAGGTAACGGTAAATCGATTATTAATACCGCCCCTGTTTGTGAATTGCTCTCGGCACGAAAGTTTGCTAATGCCATAAAGTTCAAATTTTGACGGGCCGTGATGTTAGAATAGAGCTTTATTAACAGTGTAGACCCTGTAATATCGTAAGCACCAAAAAATTGCATTGTTAAAAATTCCAGCAGTTTTTGACTCTGCTCGATATTTTAAAATTATTCGGTTTACACTTAAAAAACTGCTGCGTCTTTGTTGTATTGTCAACCAAATGTGAGTGAATCATTTTTTTATTGTCGTAGTCAACACAGCCCTACAACTACATTTTCCCATAATGTTTTCATTCCAAATCCAACTGGTACAGAAGAGAGAAGATTTATCTGGAAAGTGACCATGATCTTGTTTCTCCTGCCACCCTGTTACGTGGCCTAGCGCATCAAAACCAAAAAGAAGAAAAAAATTCGCAACAGGAAAGAGAAGCATTTAAGCGTGTCTCACTAAGCCGCTTGTCCTCGGGCAGACACACGCTCCTAGTATTCACATTGTCTTCAACTGCAGCCAAAAAAGTGATACACACTAGTGTTGAGCAAAACATTCAATCCTGCCCATTTTGACTACCATATAAAACAAAACTCAATCCAAAAATATTTACTGTTAGATTGTTTGTTATTTCAGTCGAATATTTTTAGAACTCAGTAACAGATGGCTTTAGAAACAGTGCTTGTTTGTCAATTTGCTTTTGGTTTGTTTTTGAACATTGATGTTTTTTAGGGTTGTCGAGCATTCGAAATTTTCGAATATTCGATTCGATATTCGGTATTTGAAGCTTTTGATTCTGGTTTTTGGTGGATTTTTCTATCGGATATTCAAACATGTATCAGATTCACACGATCTAATTCACATATAAGTCATATTTAAACAATATACAAAGTAAATTTATTGAGCTTCATTCCAAACAAATCAATCAATCAACATGTCCACCACTTAATCCGGCTCCTCTTGATTGATTTCGGCCGCCTCGTTCAGAATGGAATCCGCTAGCTCCGTCTTGATCATTAGAAGATCCGCCGCCACATGTTTTGAGAGACGAGACCGGAGATGATTTGCAAAAAGGAGGAAGCCTTGGAAAATATTTGATTCGATATTCGAAATTTCACGAATAATTACGAATAATATTCGAAATCGAATATTCGATTCGACAACCCTAATGTTTTTATTAGTTTTTAAGGCCACTAATATTTTTTAAAAGAAATTTTTTAAATTTTTTGCACTAAAAGGGGAAACAAAGTTTGTTGGGCATTCTATTTTTTCTCTATTTCGTCTTTGAAGTCGATTCTTACCGCTCGTGTAGCTATTCTTAAACTGCTGCCTGGTCGAGCGGGGTGTCTCTTCAAAAAAAAAAACTCCAATGATCTAAAGGAATATCTTTCCAGAAGAAGTCCAAGTACCGGTTTCAGTCTCAAAGTCAGTATCATATAGTTTTTTTTCCTGTTATTACTTACCCAGAAATAAAGTCTTCTCTTATTTTTACTGATCGAAGTAGTAAATGCACTTGTCTTTTTGTCTGAATAACATTTAAAATCTTTCACAATGTTTACTGGTAACCCCAGGTGTTTTGATCCACCAACCTGTGTATGAGAGGCTCAGCATTCTCCCACTGCGTTTTTATACTTTCCAACTATTCGAATTATAATCTAAGAAATCTAAAAAAGTTTTTTCGAAAAGGTCGAAAATCTTGACAAGATAACTAACCAGGCTAAGTATGAAAAAATAAAAAAAATTGGTACCTTTTTGCTAATATTTCATGGCCTGCCCATAACCGAAAAGAACCATTTTAAAGTTTAATTTTAGTTGTATCCTTTATTGCATGTTTGCAAGCACAGCCATATATCCAACCTCCAATAGTGCCAGTTAACAACCGCTATATAGGAAGTCCACTAGGGGGAAATCCATACGGTAGACCAACTTGTTTTTACTTTAAAAGTTTATTTGTCCAAAAATTCCGATACAGACTGTATTCCAGGCGTTTATGGAGGAGTTAGTGATGGCAGCTACCCTCCTACAGGGCTTCCATATGGAGGGAATACTTATCCAGGAAATTATGCTGCTGGAGGTTATGGTCCGACATTAACTACCGCAGGTTATGGACCAAATACAGCTAAACCAAGGTACAACCAATTTGATAATACCGAGTGCGTGCAAAGTCCTTGCGATTTTGTCTGGATTTCAGCTGAGTAGGCTGTAGGCATAAAATCTATGTAAAAATTTTATTTAAAATCTATTGTTCCGCAAGCCTGGGATCTTGGCACTTCTTTAATTAAACCCCCCAATACTCAGATTTTTTAAAAGGTGACGCAAAATTACCCCTTAAGCTCGTTTTTTTGCTCAACACGATAAAAAAAAAACATTTATATGCACTTTCTAATTTAAAAAGTTTGAAGTTTGTCAGAAAAAAATTCCTCCTACGCTGCAGGTATAGATGGCCTCTTTAGGGTATTTTTGACTAAATTTTAGCCTTTTTTAAAGCAAATGAAGGTAAACATGATAGATTTTGAACACGTTTTTACTTTTTGGGGCCTATTGCACAAAGAAACTCTGGTATGCATATGTGCTTATGCATGCAGAGTCACTTTCGAGTGATTTGTGCCTAAAAATACGTGGGTGTGCGCATCTCAATCTCTGCGCGCACAGACTTACCTTAGACATGATTCCGAGCAGGACTCTCGATCAAAAACTCATTTAGAGCCTGTTTTCGCCTTTCTCCAGTAAGAAAAATGTGCTAAGTCACCAAAAATGACTCTAAAATACCTAAAACCCCTGCGACCACCCACCCCTAGGAAGTGGGAGTCAAACGTCTTTTGACAAAGTTGAATTTTTTTATACAAAAAGTGGTTCGAAATGTTTCTTTTACCGTATTGAGCAGAAAAAATGAGTTTGGGAGGTGATTTTGGGTCACTCTTCGAAAAATCCGACTATGGGGAGGGGGGGGGTGTGGTAATTAAAGAAGTACGTGGATCTTCTCTATAAAATGGTGCATATTATTTTCAATTTGGAAAAAACCCTTTTTTTTTAAATTGCATAACAAAAGAGACACTCAAACATTGCAGTGAATTTTTTCTGTTCATTTCTAAGAGCTTCTAAGAGCACACTTAGTAAAGTACGACAATTCAAAAATTTTATATAAACGCCAAAACGTTCTGACTGATATAGCATTCCGTAATCAGTGGTGCTTGTATATTAAAAAATGTATGTGAAAATGTATATTTTTTCTAAGACTACTGCCGGAATTCGACGTCTACCAAAAGTTATGAGCATTTGAAATTCTGGGAATTTCTTTGCCCACCCGGTACAAGATATAACTGCTAAACTAAGCGAAAATTGCAAAAAAAAAACTATTTTTCAGTTCTTAAAATTTTTAATTTTTTTTCAAGATTATATATCAGTCATATTTCAATTAAAATAAAATTTGTAACATACATCGAAAAGCACAAGATGGCGGTTACCGATATTTTTTATGTACGCATAAGGTTGTTAATTTAATAACAAAGTTAATAACTTGTTTTAACTTTTATTCAAAAAATGCTTTGCGAGATTTTGTTTCGAGTGTCTTTTTTGCAATTTTTTTAAGCAAGTTTTATTTTTAAATCAAAAATTTTTTTCACCGTTTTTTACAGAAGATATCTGGAGCTATACAGTGATATGTTTGGAATAAATTCTTACATAAATTTTATGCCTGTCCAGCTGTTTTAAAAACGCCAAAGACCTTGCACGCACTTTTGCAATGAAAGCCAAAAATCAGTAATTTTTACAAATTACAGTCAAGTGGGGTTAACGAACCCCTCGGGACCGCAAATAATGTTCGTTAAATCGAGAGCTTATTTTAGTCATTTTATTTAATTGCTGGCCAAATAGGCACCGAAAAAAGGTTCGTTAAATCGAGATGTTCGTTAAATCGAGGGTTCGTTAAATCGAGACTTGACTGTAATACAAAAGTACTGAAACACTTAAGCTATGCTTACTTCACTGGATACGGCAACCAAAATGCACTGAGTGGCTATGAAGGACCATATGGAGGAGTTAATACATACTGGCAACCTGGAGTTTCTTACCCTCCACAAGGATACGGGTCAGCTTTTTTCATTTGTCTTAAAAATTTTTTACTCACCTAAAATTTTAAGTCTTAGAAGCAGGGTACGTAAATATAGTTTTTAAAAAGATTTTCACTTTATTGGGACCCCAAATCTTTTTTATTTTGTCAAAATATTTTTTCGGTGCTCGAAAAACAATAACATTTTTTGACGGAAAATAACTAAATTGTATTTTTTTGACCAAATGTACCTTTCAGTTCAGGATTTTTTACCTGATGATAGTTTCGACCTTTTCAAAAGATTAAAAAAGCATCGTTAAAAAAATTTTTTATTTTTCTACCACTCGCTCTATTATTTTTTATCAAACTTTTTTTAGTGCTTATGGCAGTTCTTACAATCAAGGCCAGCAGGGCTATGGTAGCAGCAGCTCTTGCAGAGACAAGACTCCCGACTGTGCTATGCGCGCTTCCACTGGTCAATGTGCAAACAGCCTTTCGACCAGAAATCTATGTCCTATCTCTTGCGGAACAGGTTGCACAGATACAGGTGAATACTCGGCTGGATCAACTTATGGATCTGGGTTGGCTGGTTCTGTGTATAGCACTTATCCCTATAGTCCAGTAGCTGGAAATACTCCTATTGGATACAACGGATATTCTGGAAATAGTAAGCCTTTTATGAAGCTGCACTAACATTTTTCAATCCGCTTATTTTTTTTTACCATTTCTACTGCTATTTCTGTCCACACAACCAGTTTTTTAAATCTCTTCTAGACTATGGGCTAGACACACTTCTGAATGGCTATCAACCATCTATCAGCACTCTTTTGCCTACTTCTTATGGCCTACCATCCCCATCCAACTATGAATTGCCACCTTTCTATGGTCCAGAAGGCTATTTTCCTATTTGCAAAGACTCCCACATTCAAGGCTGTAAGAATTGGGCCAATATTGGCTTTTGCCAAACTGTTCCCGACTTCATGCTGAGCTATTGCAAAGCTAGCTGTGGTGTGTGTGATGATCTGGGTGGTGGTAACTATCGCCCCTACTATCAGCCAAGTTTTGGCCCTCTTGAATTAAATGGTGACGAGTACAGCCAAGTGTTTGGAAATGGTCTTGTAAACAACCTTTACTCCACTGATTTGCTTAATAGACCAATAGATGACTTTTCACTAGCTTCTTCTTTAAGTCCAGCTGCTGCTTCTTATTACGCCGATTTGCTGGCTAATAACCCCAACTACCAGTTGACAAGCAATGATTTGTTAAACAGTCTTAATGAAGCTGATCAAATAGGTGAGTCGGTGCTGCACGGTTTTTCCATTTTTCTGTCTAAATGTTTGTGGTGCTTCTTTGTGGTTAACGCTTTGGTATGCATTTTACCGGTATGCTGGAATTTCCATAAATCACTAAAATTATGTCTGAAAAATCAATGTATACCACGGCGTGTCAAACACGTCGAAAGGCGAAATCGAGGGGCATTTTGAATTTAACCTTTTTTCTGCTGTTTTTTCAAACGACACTCCAAAAAGTTTGTTCCCGCCTAGGCTATAACACTTTTTTTATTCCATATTTTAAAATTTTTTTCTAGTCTTTGATCGGTTGTCTCTAATCGCTCTAGTCCAAATAGTTGCTAGGATTCTGGTTTTGACATTTATTTTTTTTAAATTTTGCCTTGCTAGAGGAAATATTTACATAAATAAATTTACTGAAAATATGAAATTTTCATATAACCCCTAGGTTAATTCATGATTCGACGTCCCATTAAAAACCCAAAAAACAATATCAGAATGCTGAAAAAATACTACATTCTGGCCAACCAGAAATTTTTTGATCACGAAATCTCAGAAAAAAGGCTATTTGAAGTTGTCAAGTTGGCTCTGCCAAACACTAATTCCAACTTTTTTAATTCCAACATTTCTTATGCAATTGGGTGAATTTTTTCATAAAGCGATAGTGCAATTCCTAGGTACAGTCGAGTCTCTATATAGTGATCACCAAAGGGGTGATCACAGGTGATCACTATATAGAGGTGATCACTATATAGAGTGATTCTTATATAGAGGTTTAGTTCATCTAAAAATCACTGGGCCAACACTATAGACAAACTTTCCATCAGAATCTATATTTTAATTGAGCAATCAAAACAATAACGATTGTTTTGGTCCCCCTGTGATTTTTGGTTATTTTTGCCTTAGTCTTCTCTATGGTTCTGGTCATTTTTCGACTTGATCATCTCTTTTGAACCTAAAATATTGAATTTGAACACAGTTTTGTTAACTGGGGCCTACCGTGTAAATAAACTTTAGTATACATGCTCTTTCATGCATCCAGAGTCACTTTCCAGTGATTTGTGTCTAAGGTATGTGGGTGTGCGCATCTCAACTTCAAGCTCCCTGCGCCCCTGAAGGGTTCAACAGAGATAATCAAGTCGAAAAATGACTAAAAACCACAGAGGCGACCAAGGCAAAAATGACCGAAAACCACAGGGGGGGACCAAGGTAAACAAAAAAAGGTTTTTTCCAAAAAATGTCCTACTTATACTTTTTTCTTTCGTTTTCAGGCCTAAAAAATGCTGAGACCTTAAAAAACTCAGTTTTTGTGCTGGGCAGATAGTGTACTTTACATATTTTACATATTTACTTTCACTAGATAAAGTGTTATTTTGACTGCCAGACCAATCGCAAGTGATCACTATAGAGAGGTGATCACTATATAGAGCTTCATCTCCCCTTCATTTCCTTATAAACCAACCAAGTCAAAGCCAGATGATCACTATAGTGGGAGTGATCACTATATTGGGTGATTACTATCAAGACTCGACTGTATTCCAGGGATCTATAAAATTTCTTATATATGACGTACATCAGCAAAGTTACAACGAAATTGAAAGCTGAGAAAATATAGTTAAACCCAAAAAGCATTAAACGCTGACATTAAACTTTTTAAACTCTGTGAAAAATGCGTGGTGGTATTAAAATTAAGAAAATTTTATGAACAATCAATTAAAAACAAATTTTTCATAAAAAAGTTTTTACGAGTTTTTTGTAGTCTGAATGTGTCAGTTAATAGCTGATAAGAAACTAGAGTCACAAAAATAAATGATTAAAAGTGGATATAAGTGCATATAAAAATAATCGCTTTCATGATTTGGTGAGGTAAATCAGTAATTTGGTAGGTGGAGTAGTAAATCGGTGGATGAAAAAATTCGAGTCTGTAATTTTTTATCTGTCTGTTTTAAACTTTGTGAAAAATTTTAATTAAAAAAATTAAGGACAAGGAATAGGTTTTGGAGGAGTTAATTCTGGCTTCGTACCTGGGCTGTCTTCATCTCAATTCTTGCCCTACAACAGTGGTCTATATCCTTACAAATCGAGCATATTTTCGGCACAGAAAAAAGAACCTAAAGCGATGGCGATGGCCTCTAACGACGCAGGAATAAGTGGTGGATTTGGATTAAGCAATTCGATTGACAAAAGTGGCTCGAATGGCCAACTAAGCACTGTGGTTAGAATGGATGAACTGGCTGGTGCTTAAGATATATAATGAAACTAATGTATTTGTAGAATAGAAATTGTAAAACATATAATTCTTTGATTGTTTAACTATGGCATAAAATCGAAAAATAAACATAAAATAGAATTGAAAAAAAATATTCAAGCAGCTAATTATTCAATATCAATAACATATGGGGGATTATCGAAACCCCGGTATTAGCAATATTTAGGACCAGGCTATGGAAATAGAAATGTCAAAAATAAAAAAAATGAAGTATGTGGAGTGTCCCGGCAAATCCGTGAATTTTACTTATTTGTCTGGCTGCAAATTTTGATCTGCAAAAAACCGTTCTCAAATTTCTCTACTCATATATCTGTTGTGTTTTTGAGAGCTTGAGAGAGAGAGAGCAGAGCGAACCAACAAGATTTATAACCACGGAACGAATGATAATCATAAATAACAGAGTGACACGAGTCAACAGAAGACTCGATGTCGTGTCAAGACAATAATAATTACGAATAAGATTTCCACACAACATCTCCCCCCTTAACTGAGATCCCCAGGATATGAATAAACAATTAAACATTAAATTTTAAATATAGATGTAGGTGTCCCGGAACTAGACTACTTACAGGCAAGCCAGACCTTAGGAGTGGGACACCCTCCAAGCAACTAGAAACTAGACTACTTACAGGCAAGCCAGACCTTAGAAGTGGGACACCCTCCAAGCAACTAGAAACTAGACTACTTACAGGCAAGCCAGACCTTAGGAGTGGGACACCTCCAAGCAACTAGAAACTAGACTACTTACAGGCAAGCCAGACCTTAGGAGGGACACCCTCCAAGCAACTAGAAACTAGACTACTTACAGGCAAGCCAGACCTTAGAGTGGGACACCCTCCAAGCAACTAGAAACTAGACTACTTACAGGCAAGCCAGACCTTAGAGTGACACCTCCAAGCAACTAGAAACTAGACTACTTACAGGCAAGCCAGACCTTAGAGTAGGACACCTCCAAGCAACTAGAAACTAGACTACTTACAGGCAAGCCAGACCTTAGGAGTAGGACACCCTCCAAGCAACTAGAAACTAGACTACTTACAGGCAAGCCAGACCTTAGGAGTGGGACACCCTCCAAGCAACTAGAAACTAGACTACTTACAGGCAAGCCAGACCTTAGGAGTGGGAAACCCTCCAAGCAACTAGAAACTAGACTACTTACAGGCAAGCCAGACCTTAGGAGTGGGACACCCTCCAAGCAACTAGAAACTAGACTACTTACAGGCGAGCCAGACCTTAGAGGAGTTGCTTGGGATTTAATATAGAGATTTAAATAATTTTAGAGTCGGGAAATAATGAGGATCCAGTAAGAGAGAAGACTTACAACAAGTGGAGACAGAGAGCTTGTACAATAGCTAGATTGATTTCTCTTGAGTGCCACATTTTTCACAGCCGCTTCAATTGATACTTGAGACCACCAGGTTGCATGTCGAGCACTTGTCTGAACTGGCGAGGTCGAGAAGAACGGCGAAGCACTGGAACCACAGGAGAACGATGCGGCGGTTGATAGAGCGGCGACATACTTCGATTCTGGACTTACCTTTGAGATGAATCCGAGCAACGCTCTTGATCAAAAAAGGCATCTAGAGACTCTTTTTGCCCAGTCTCAGTAAGAAAAACGAGGTAAAAAAAAAGGTAAAAATAAAAAAAAACGAGGTCCTGCTCTTGATCAAGAGCAGGAGAAGGAGATTTTGGCATAGCTTGTTGATAGCCTGGCGGAGGAACTTGAGCAGAGGCACCACCATGAGGCTGATCTATTCGAAGTCGGAGCTGATTGGCATGTCGACGATGTAGTTTTCCATCAAAGGATTGAACTTCATAGACACGCTGACCATATTTGAACGGTGAAACCAGGAGCCCAACCGATCTTGTTTCCCTGGTAGATCCTGAAGTAGACCGAAGACCCCATGGCAAACGACACTTCTTTTGCTCCATGATGTTTATTGAACTGATTTGAACTGATATTATGATAAAAAAACAACCACAGCATGGTAAGCGTTAGAAAAAAACGACATTACTTTCCGGACAACCCAATATAAAGCGTTACGAAAAAACATGATAGAAGTTAGACTTTAAATGTACTCACACATATGCTCGGAGAAAGTACACAGCAACAACTGCACTCATTGATCTTGCAGACCACTAATTTGTATAACATAAGTTCTTGACGGATTTTCAAAGCCTTGTCTTTTATCAATTTTGGGTTGGGTTCATATCTCTTAAATAGTTATACCACACTGTAGTTCACAATCATCTCTTTTAATTTCTCCTGTTCTCTTTCTTTTTTTAATTGTAAAGTCACTGCCAAATTTCAAATTTCGCTCGAGACAATAAATATTTTGATGGAATTTTTGACGCTAGTCGCTGAATTTTGGACGCTACTAAGGTGTGTGTGTGTGCGCGTTTCAATTCCAAGTCCCCAAGCACCCTGCGCTCCCGAAGGGGGCACAGGGTGATTGAGAGTTAGAAATGCGCGCACTCACTCACCTTAGATATGGTTCCGAGAAGTACTCTCGATCATAAAATGCATAAATAGTCATTTTTTGCCATGGTCCATGTTGAGAAACATGGTAAAACAGTCAAAAAATACCTAAAAAGTCTGTCAAAAAAGTTGCCCTTTCTTATTCTCTTCCCCTCCCAATACAGCCCTTTATCCCTTTTCAAATTACCTTTCTAGTCTTTTTGCAGCAAAATTATTGCTTAAAAATGGTTTTTGACTACTCCTTCGGGGCGCAGGGGGCTTGGAGTTGCGAATGCGCACACTCACATATATTAAACACAAATCACTCGAACTCATTTTTCCGTGATGGCCAGACTTTTAGTGATCCTTTATGTGTTTTACAGATCGTGTATTTCAAAAAATGAAGCTCTTTTTAAAGCCTCTTCTACAGCTGCTTTTTAAAGGGGTGTAAGAAAAATTTTAAGACATTTTTATTGCTTAAAATAAGAAGAAGACTAGCAATATATTTACACAGTGCATCATCTTATTATCACCAAGACTGTTAAAATGTTATTTATTCTTTTACTAGTCTTGGCTTTTAACTGGCCACATTTTTTGAAAAAACGTTTTGATTCCACTTTCCAATTTTTTTGCTTTTTCTTCTGAAAGTCTATTCCTTTTTAACGCAGTGTCTAGATTTAACACATTTTCATCATCATTAACAGCTTGCACAACTTAATTAATAAAAGTTGTATTATGACGTTTTAATTATTTAGTGGAACTGATTGGAATCCATTATAAGGCATTCTGACTTTTGATACTAACTTTTTTCTATTTGTTTTTCTATCATTGCGATGTGAAAATTTAAAGTGCTTGTACAGAGTTATGAAATTACTATAATATTTTCGAATTTTTAACTCTTTTGAATACTGACATTTTCAAACAAAAAATCTTTTCATTCGCAGCAAGTCGATATATACCATAGACAAGGCCTGATGAGCGAATGTCATTTGCAGAATGTCTAATTATAAATTCGACATTTGCCGCCCGTTGTGTGCAATTTGGCATTCACATTAAGGCATTTGCAGATATCATTCTTGCAGATGCAAAATTTTGTATTCGAAATTTTTTTCTAAAATTTGCGACATTTGGAAATGAAAAAAAACATTTAAAAAAGAAATTTGCGTACCGACATTTGCAGACGCGACATTTTCAAATCGGCAGTAATAGAATTCCATTTCATTGACGGAGCAAATAAAAATAGAAACCAATGTCAAAAAAAACGTAAATGACCGATTTTTGCTGAAGCATAATTAGGCACGGCGAGATCTGCGGAGGTCATTTGTGGACGTAAGATTTGCGTCTAGATTTTCGCGGACCTAAATTTGCGAAAGCACATTTGCAGAAGAGTGTTTGCGTACATAACATGCATAAAACGGACATAACATTGCAGACCGTCATTCGCGGCAGAACATTTGCAGAAGGACTTATGTGGAATGACATTTGAGAAGAGATATTAGAGGAAGGACACACCGATATTTGCGGCAGAACGTCCTGGAGGACGTAGTAGCAGTCTGTGTTGTTTACAACCATTTTGTGCTCCAACAGCTCTACCAGCAAAAAATCCGTCTTAAAGTCACCATTTTTGGCTGCAAGATCTTCCAAGCCACAGCATGCAACGGCTCCCACAACAACAGTGTTCTCTTCAGAGATTGCTTTCCCTTAATGAACGTCAAATTAGATGGCCTGAAGGACACGTTTGGTCTGCACTTATTGAGCCAAAGACACAGCCATCTTACAGGAAGCTCTGTTCAAGATGAGAGATATCTTCCTTAACATTGCAGACAGCTACTACGTCACCAGGATACATGCACCGTTGCTGGCGTCTGCATGAAGATCTTCAAGGAAAGCAGCCTGAAGAAGGATCATCTGTTCATCGTACAAGAGAAAGGCTATGAACTCAATGACCGCCAGTCCGTCATTGCAATCGAATGAATGGAGTGACTTATGTACAAGCACAACATCAACATTTAGCACGCTTGCATGGAGATGAGAAGACCTTGAAGGTCCTTGGCAGGTACATCAAACTTGACGTTTGGGACGAGGCAAACAACAAGGCTTATAAATTTCATGGGCAACTTTTTTAATTTTCGAATTTTGGTGTCCTTGAATGAAACTTGAATCGATTAGCACAAAAATTGGGGTTGGTGCGGCGAAAAATTGAATTTTTCGATGAGGAAAAAACTGGCGCAAAAGTTCGTTTGATAACAATGACTATTGTGCGTCTGCTCCTTGCGCGTTGAATAAAAAAAGACAAGTGGATATGAGGACCGAACATGGGAAGGAATTTATGGAGGTCAGAAGTTCTGACCACCTAAAAATATACCAAAAAAATTGTCATCAAAAACTGAGACGATCTGCGTTTACAGAATTTCCAATTCGCGTCAGAACAAAAAATTATGGCAGTTTAAAAGTGTGCGAATTTCTTGAAACACCCTGTAAATAAAAGTCATGAGTGAGGCTCAAATAAAATATGACTTTTTATCGCTGACATTCCACACTTGATACCACATTCGCGAGGCTCTTATCTGATTGCGGTAAACACTGAAACAACAAAACATAAAACATGAAACCAATCGGATGTAAAATAAACTCACGTTCCCGGACATAAACTGTTGCTCAGCTGACATACCATCACTGATTTCCCATAAAGCTCCGATCTAGCCTTTTTTCCACTTGCACATAGAAACAGTCCATGTCGATGAGCGCAGCGGGAGGCGGATTTGCTTCGCATCCATCTTCGAGATCGCGATTCTTGACGTACATCCTTCCTTCCTAAACGTACTTCTTTTCGCCCCTGTTTAAAAAAGTAGAGTAGGGTTTTTTTCAGTAGATCATCCATTTGCGAGTTTCTGACAAAAAAGAGGTTACAGAATAGAAAAAAGGTTTATACAAGCTTATGAGGATGTCAGGATAAGTTTTTATAGTGGCGGTTAATTGACGTAGGCGGTGAAATGTCGCAGGCGGTGAAATGTCGTATACCACAACAGAAGACTCGATGTCATGTCAATACAATAAAAATTACGAATAATACTCCACACAACAATTATACAGTATATAATATTTTTCAGCAAAAACAGAAATCATGCCTCAGCCAATTTAACTAAAGATAACTAACTTAAAATACTCAAAGAGACCAACACAGTAGCCTCTCGATTTAGTGTACTCTCGATTTAGTAGAACTTTCGGTTTAGTGTATATTTTTCTCGGTCCCGACAAAGGAAACAAATCTCGATTTAGTGTATTCCTTATAATTTGACAAAATTGCTGTTTCTAAATTGTACATGTATTTCTTTTTATATAGATTAATCGCCGAAACTCCAAAAAAGCAACCTGTAATTACTTTATCCGATGAAATAATTCGATATGGTGCGGTCGATTAGCGAGAGTTGACTGTGTATCGAGAGTTGAATGTAGAGCAAGAGTTGACTGTATACCAAACCATTTGATAACTTTATTGTGATGAAAAATATGACAACCGCGCTATGTTGAGAGTACGCTTTCGGTCAGGAACGGAGAAAAAGCGCACTATATAAAGAATCGTTGACTGTTTTGTCTATTGACTGTTTTGTCTGCGAACCTTCGATTTAGTGTACTCTCGATTTAGTGTATATTTACCAGTGATTGCAAATGACAAGAAAGCTGTCATATGATAATTATCAGATGATAAAATTATCATTTCAAAAAATTGTCATATGACAATTGTCATATGATAATTTAAAAATAATTGTCATATGACAATTGTCATTTGACAATTTAGAAAAAATTGTCATATGACAATTGTCATTATGAGAAATTGTCATTTTGTCATATGATAGTTTTTATTTGTCATTTTCTCACATGAGAATTTTTTTCATAGAGACTCATCCGCTAGAGAAGTTAATTTTTCGGAGAATTTCAATAAATTAATTGGCTAGAGAATAGATTGGCGAGCAACCTATGTTTGCCTCAAACATTGAGAGCTAGATAGACAACTACTGGTAAAGACTCACAAAATTCTCTGTGATTTTATTCCCATAAATTCAAAGAACAAACTATTGCATAAATTCTTGCGACATTAATAAGCTGAAATACAAAGTTTTACAAACCTGACAGTGACCGAATGAATACAGAAAAATTTTCATACTAGAAACCGACAGAAAAATATCACTTGACAAAGCAAAAATTTCACAAATTGGGATCTGACAATTTCCGGGTCATGTTGACCAATTGTCATGACGACAAGCTATCATGATGACAAATTTTCATCTGACAATTTGAAAAAATTACATGCCTGGTAATTACATGCTTTCATAGCTATCAACATGAATTCGATTGACTTGGAGAAGCTCGTTCAGCAATTCTGTGAAGAATGGTGGAAAGAAAAGAATGGCTTGCAAAGGAAGTTCCTCAGCAGTCCCAGCAGTGTCTATGGCAAAATATTCGTTGATGTTGGCGCTATCAAGAGTCGTACAGAGAACTTCAATTTCACACAGGTTTCTTGTACTCGCTTGTATTGTTTATTGTGACAAATAATTCTTATTCAAGTTTGGTGAAGCTCGCACTGAGGTTTTTAGTGTTGAAAAGAATTGGACGAACAGGTCGAATGAATCCATCCAAGTTGACACGAAGATCTCCCAAACAAAAGACGTCTCTATCCGTTGCGAGCAAAAAGCAGGAATAAAGGTGGGCGGAAAAAACGAGCTGAAACTCAATTTTCAGCTTCCAGTTAAAATAGGTAACTTCTAGGTGTTGTTTATCCGTTATCTATTTCCATTTTAACAGGATCCATTTCTCTTGATGTGAGCAATACTTTCGAGAATATAAACGAATATGTCTACGAATCCAAAAGAAAGAATTCAAGCTCAACAGAGGATTGCATTCATTTTCAAATTCCTAAGAAAACGGGTGCCAAGATGAGCATGGAAACAAAGCAAGAAGCTGTGTCTGGCGAATTCGAATGTACTGCCGTCTTTTCAGGCATGGCTCGCTTTGGGTTGCAGCAGTCAAAGTAATTATTCATTGATGTGTATTCTGTGCGTTTTACTGCTTTTCTCTTTAGTGGTCTATTCCTCCAAGGAAGTGAGCCGATCGGAGTGATTTTTCTCAAAGCGATGTTGCCCAATAGCTGGGTCGCTCCTCAAATGGCTTTGGCTTTGAAAAACGTCAAATCGGCAGGCTCTTTTGACAATGGGAAAGCTTTCGGGTGTCGAATCAGTGGTCACATGGATGTCAAGGTTAGTTTTATAAATGGAGAAACTGTCACTGTAACTTTTAATTTAGACTTCCGTCTCTTCTAATGTTGTCTTTCATCAATGGGATGTCGATGGAGAGACGGTGCCAGAGGTTAGTTACTTTCACACCCCTATCCAAGTTTGATTGATGACACGGAATCAAAAGATAGATTTGTGATTGGTTGCCGTTAGATTTTTTGACAATACCAAAAAAGGATTATTCATATTTGTCTGCTTTGCTCTATTAACAACCATTTGGAAGGACCAAGTTACGCCGCTCTTATTTTTCACCGCAATTGCTTTTTCTCAATCAAGAATCAAGCATGTTTCTTTCTTCCGATATTCTTTTGGAAGTTCTCTGCTTTGATAGCTACGAAAGCTGCAGCAGACACTTGTTGACTTCAAAACTATTTTCTGTGGCAGTATTCAAGAGGGTTGAACTTCAATACAATCGTGTATGACTATAAAATTCTTTCAGAAAAATTCAAACCATTTGGCAACCACATCATTCTCATAATACCTATTTTTTTATAACGCACTGATTTTTTTAGCTGCTGAAGACCGTGGAGGAGTTGCAGGCCGACAAGCAGCAGAAGACCAAGCAGGCGGAAGTGGTTAGTCTCTTAAACGCCCTTAGCTAAGTTTGATTGCAGTCAAGCAATAAAATAAAAATAGTGACTGGTTTGGTTGCCATAGTATTTTTTGATGAAACCAAAAAGGATTGTGATGGGTTTTTTCAAAATTAAAATGTTGTTCTTGCCATGAAAATCCCTCTCCTATGTTTGTTCCGTTGAAACCACATCATTCTGACAATGCCTTCTCTTGATAACGCATCGATTTTTTAGCTCAAGAAAAGTGCTGCAGAAAGTGAAAAGAAACTCGACGAGGTGCTTCAGATGATGAGAGACATGAATGAAGAAGACCTGCCATCAGCATTCAAGAAATTTATTGAGAAGTGAAATATTTTTGTGGCGTTCTTTTATTGACTGTTGTGTTACTTGCAATTTCGAACTATAAAGGCTGTCCAGTTCTTTTTTCATCGTTCTTAATATTTTAAAATTATAAGTTAGGCATTTGATAACTAGACACACAGCAGAATACGGTCCACTGGTCTGATGGTGTTGACGGTTACTACTCTCTCAAAATCGCTATTTACTTTTTGCTTTCTGATTTCTTGTATATGCCTGCTGACTATTTTAAATTTGCGTCTTTTATGTAAATTACATGTACAGCCCAGCTATTCAAAAATCTTGAATGCTTAGGCTTAGGTTCTCGCCTGAGCCTGAAAATAAAGCAAAAAAGCTGGGAGGACAAGGCGAAATAACCCGCCTTTGTTATCAAACCATTTGGCAACCACACCATTCTGACAATGCCTTCTCTTAATAACGCATCGATTTTTTAGATCAAGCGAAGTGCTGCAGAAAGTGAAAAGAAACTCGACGAGGCTTCAGATGATGAGAGATATGAAGAGTCATCATGAAAAAACATGCTTTGGTGCCCCCCTTTTTTGTAAAAATTTAACTTTTGCCTTGGTCTCCCAGGTTGATTTTTTCAAAAAAAAAAATTCTTAAATAATTTAAAAATTATTTAAATGCATTTTTTGTGTTAGAAATAGGGTTGGCGGATAACCGACATTTTCGGTTTCAGTTACCCGAACCAGAACCCGAAAACCGAAATTTTCGGGTAACCGACCCGAACCAAAAACCGGAAAATTTCCGGTTTTCGGATAAAAAAACTGAATACAAACGTCAGCCCTAGTTAGAAACATACATTTACGAGACTGCCTCAGACCAAGATATGCCTAACACATATGGAGCATGTCAATTTATGACTCTATTAAACTCTGGTCTCGCCCTATTTTTAGATGTCTGCACCCTGGGGTGTCTTTGAATTTCTTCGGCAATATAAGGGCCTTTCAGATCGGTTTTTTCGTTCAAATCGAACCAAATATGGACTTGCCTTGTTCGCAGTGGGTAGGTCCTCAAAGTTGCGTGCCTCCAGCGGTCGTAGTTGGCGTCAAAGTATTTTTTTAACCACTGCAAGAACTGGCTGGAATGCACAATTGTGAACAGCTCGAAAAAGGGGTTTTGACAACTTTTTCGTGCTTCTCGACCCTTAAAACCTATAGAGAATGTGTTTCCAGGTGGGGGACGGTAATTTTTGGGAAAAAAATTTTTGTCCATTTTTGGCCAAAACCATGATACCCTATTTTGCTGTTTTGCCTGTTATACCATGTTTTTCAACACGGGGCTTGGCAAAAGAGCCTCTAGATGCATTTTTGATCGAGAGTCTTGCTCGAATTATGTCTAAGGTAAGTGAGTGCGCGCATCTCTAACCAACCAAGCCCCCTGCTCCCCCTTCGAAGGCGTAGGGGGCTTGGTTGGTTAGAGATGCGCACACCAACATACCTTATACGCAAATCACTCGAAAGTGACTCTGGATGTATGAAAAAGCATGCATACCAGAGTTTATTTATGCGGTAGGGCCAAGTATTCAAAACTATGTTCAAACACTATCTTTTTTGGTGTCAAGATACCCTTTTTATTCATTTCTCTTCTTTACATAACAATATAGAGAACATCGCAGCCGTATAGCGCTGGATTCTGTTGTCTGTCTGTTGTTGTCTGTGGGTCACACTTAATTGTTAGGGGTGTTCCGCCTATCGCATCGAGCATCTGATTACACCATTCGACGCAGCGTGGTCGATTTACTTCAGTGAAAAAATGCTAAAAGTTAGGGTCGACTGTCTCAAAAAAGGCACTACTACAAAAGGACAATTGGACACTTGGCAAAACGAACGGTTCGATTTTCAGACATTTGGCCAATAACTCATTTGGTCAGGAAACCTACTTGATTAAAAACACCATTTGTCTTAAACTGATTTCGCAATTAAAGCTATTGGTCAGAAGATATTTAACCAGAAACTTATTTAGCCAAAAGATATTTGGCCATTAACCCTTTTGCGCACTGTGTTTTCCGCCTGACTAATGGTCATTAATGTGCATTTTTAGATACTTTAAAGTGCATTTTATGACCGATACCTTTGCTGTTGTTCTTATTTGACTATTATTATCTCAGCTGAATGAAACCAACTTTTCAGATGTCATCAGATTGCAGTGAAGAAGAGGCAACTTCGAGTGATGAAGAAGAAGTTCATGTTCCAGAAAATGTCGCTGAGCCAATTCCAGTTGCAGGGCTAGATGCGACCAATTGATGCAGCTGGCAAACAATCAACAAGATCTATGCCGCCGTGGTGGAAGGCCGAAAAGAAAACAACCAGCAACCATAATTCCGGGCATAGAACTTCGATTCGTCCTCAGTCAAAAATCCTTTTTGACGGTAGGTATATATTGCGCGAAGTTTCTCGTATCTAAGGTACTACTGGTTCAGGGCACTTTTTCCATCGACGATTCACGGATGCAGATGAGAACACGCAATGGAACTGCAGCAGCGACATGCCGTGCAGATGTTTATGAAACAAATGGAGACAACCGAGCTGGAGGATGGTGACTGCGGCACATTCCCGAGCAAGTCTATCTCGAACTACGAGCGATTCGTTATAATACGAAGCGTTTGGC